>JAHZNH010001680.1:0-16659 GCA_027744355.1 Tyrannoseira gladiata | reverse complement strand
ACCGAATCAGAGGATAAGGCTGAAATGGACAGATTTTGCGATGCTCTAATCTGTGAGTGAAAAATTAAGGGATTCGCGTAGTCCCAGTAATCCTTTTTACGTTAGAACGGTTAAAACGACACGTTTTTATTATTTTCTGCAGACATTCGACAGGAAATCGCCGAAATAGAGGCTGGACGAATGGACACGGCAGTAAACCCGTTAAAAATGTCCCCTCATACTCAACAACAAGTCATGCGATCAGATTGGAACCGCCCGTACACCAGGGAAGTAGCTGCATTTCCAGCGGTATGAATACAAATTAATAATAAACCTCTTACTTATGTAAGCCATGAATTGCGGTACAGAATTTATGGAACCAAATAAATTGTGCCTGACTCAATAGCCTTTCGTCAAACCCGAAACGAAAATTTGGCCAACCGTCAACCGTATAGACGACATTTACGGAGATAAAAACTTAGTGTGTACTTGTCCACCCATGGAAGCGTACGTATCCCCATCGTCAATTCCGAAAGAAAAAACTGCTGTCGCGAGTTAAATTTTGCGTGAATACAATAGTTCATGATTTCCTGTCTACTCTCTATCGTTATTTTCTCATTTATCTCATGAATTTAATTGAAAATAATACCGATTTGAAGTTATTCAAGTAAATGATTGTATAATGGTACTATGCTATTTATTATCATCATTACACTGTCTGAAGTAATTTGAGCACATGCAATGGAAGCAAATATTGATATTGTTTAATAAAACATGTAAAGCAGTTTTTACACTTGTTCTCTCTCAACCTCAACCCATTTCAGCTGCTGAAACGTTGGTTTTTATACCCATCCATCTAATTGGGGAATATTTTCGTAGCATTTGAGGGATTCCGGGTTAGCTAACGCCCCTCTATTCTGAACTTCTTCTCTCTCAATCATGTTACGAACTGCCATCTCCACTTTCTTCCCACTGATTGTGTACTGTTCAGAGTTTGAAATGATAGACTTAAATTTGAATACAGCTTCAGAGCTAAAAAATCTTGATGATCTTTAAAAACTTACTGGGATATCCTCGACTGGAAGGATTACTGCCGGCACGTGCCTCGGTGATAGATTTTCTCGGATGGCTTTCTTTAATGATGCCGACAATTCATTAGTCAAGGTGCTACCATTTGCCAACTTTAGGAAAAGAACGACCCTCTCGTCAGATTTACTTTGGTTCCTTTGGCCAACGCAAACACTATCCGAAATTTCTTTGAATTGCTCAACTACATGTAGCAGACAAAAATACACTTGTCACAACATCGAGGGAAGGTCAATTAGTCAATGTTATACGTGAAACACCATTAACTCAAAACACAATATACAATTTTCCTTCGTCGTCTTTATGAAAATGCGTTGGCATGCTTGGGAACGGCGTCTTCACAACGAGCTCTCCCCGCTGCCCAAAAATACCTTTGCCACTTTCATCCGCACACTCAACGTCACATCCAAGGTGATATGATTGGATTTCTCCTCTATAAACGGGTAGAACAACGTTCTGTCCCATGAAGCACCCGACAATGTCTGTTCCTCCAGAAATCGAACCGACAATGACGTCTTGTTTAATGGACTTGTAAATGAAGTCGAACGATTGGGGCTTGAGCGGGGAACCAGTTGATAGAATCATTCTAAGTTTTGTCCCATTCTTATCAAGGTCTTTGGAAGAGAGACCGGAGTCAGAGCTTTTTAGGAAAACCTGCTCCTGCACTGACAGCCATTTTGCACTAGTACCAAAGATCGTGATTTCCAGCTCATCAATTAGATTCCACAATGATGGCGTTGGAGCTCCATCATACAATACTATTGCACAACCACTCATTAAAGATGAAATCAGCCAGTTGTACATCATCCATCCTATCTATAAACCAAACACATTCAACCCCTCAAAGTTTTCAATCCGGAAGATCTAACTAATGCACTTAATGTGTTATCAAAAACTCACCGTCGTGTAGTAAAAGATGACGTCCGTATTTTTTAGGTCGCTTTGTAGTAAGTGCTCTTCAACATGTTTTATTAGTGTGCCCTAGAAAAAAAGAACAGGAATTCATAACTCAGTCTAAAATGAAATCATAATATATTGTCCTTACACCGACTGAATGAACCATGCACTTTGGTTTGCCTGTAGTTCCAGATGAATAGAGAATGAAGAGAGGATGAGATGATGGGACTTGTTCATATTGGATGGTTATGTTTGTTGAGCGAATGTCATCGAGGAAATCATGGGACCATCTCCTTCAATTTTATACAGGTTCAAGCTTATGCATAAAAAGCTTATGTCTTTTTAAATAAAAACTTGATAAAGAAAGTTTTAGAAGCTGACCAATTTTCGTGCGGCAGACTTTGCTTTCTAATATCTTCATCGGATGCAGTGTAAAATGGAATAACGATGACGTGCTTCACACTACTGAGTTCCGGAATGATCAGCTCTAGTTTCTCACGCATTTGGTGAATCTTCCCATTGTAGAAGACCGAGTTGACGGAAATCACGACTTTTGGTTCAGTTTGTTTGAATCTCTCCACTATTCCCTAGAAAGTGTATGCTTTGATAAAAGATAATAAACCATCGAAACTTATACAATATTTTATTCTCTTAGTTTGTTAACTTTGCTTTAAGATTCCAACCTTCGTTCCATAATCTGGAGATGTACATGTCCAAACTGCTCCAAGGCTTGCTGTTGCCAAAACTGCAGCAAGAGTTTGCGGACAGTTGGGTAACACGCCTGCCACCACATCGTTCTTCTCCACACCTAAGGATCTTAATGCAACAGCCCAAGCGGCAACTTCCCGTTTCAGCTCAGCGTACGTCAATTTCTCCGTCATGGGGTGACCTTCACCTACACGCGGTTGGAAAAACTAGCAATAAGAATTATTTTGCAAATTATCGTGTTGTAAACTAAGTTTGGAACATTATGTGATCGCTCGTGTGTGTCTGTCTGTCCGTCCGTAACCAGTAACCACTTTAACTACTCCAAACCTTCAACGTTTCACCTGAAGTTTGGCCCACAGGTTCCTTGGGTCATGGGCTAAAAGCTAATCAATTTTCAGGTCAAATGACCGAAACCGTTGTAGGGGTGCCCAGATAGCATAGCAATAGGGGTATATGGAATTATGGGGTATTGTGTAATGAGTAATGAGTAAACTTTATTTCTGTCTTAATAACAATCAGTAACAAAAAAGAACTGTTTTTCGTGTCATAAGACCAGAGCACTTCAATCTAGGACAAGTGTCTGTAGTTTAAGAATGAATAATCATAAATAAGCGCACAACATTCCAGATTATCAACAAGCGAATCAGTCACATCTAAAACGGACTATAATGTGGAAGTGATAGAGTTTCAAAAATGATGAATTTCTAACGACAGAAACCGTAAGTAATTAATGGAAAATTAAGTTCTTCCCCCTGTAGCGATACGGATATAGAAGGGTTATACAGGTTTTCAAAAATGAGGAAGTCAACAGTGATGCAAGGTTTTAAATTACGGATTTCTACGGCTTTTCAACGGCAACCGTTGTGAATTTTGACTCTCTTCTTCCATTTCACATTTGCAACATTGATAAAGAATTATTACTGGCGATTTCTAAAGTAGGGTTGACCTTTGTAAAACACTGCGACATCCTGATCCCTCCCTTTTTCCAGCAAATTTTCCGCATAATTTAGTTTCGCTCCCTCAAACCACTTTGGAATGGCGTTGATGGGGATGCTTTCATCCACAATTTGGTTGTACGGGGTACTATAAATTACCTCTCCGATCTTCCACACCTCTGCCCAAAAATTCGCCCTGTGCGTGACCGACCACTTATGGAAATCAAAATAGGTATCTGGAAATTAAATATACATATAAAATCAAACTTTTTCATTTTTATCTGTATTGTCATCATTTATAATAATAATCATTACACGCGAAGCATGAAAGCTTGTATGGACTTAACTAATTGTAAGTATTTTTCGTCAAGTTGCGCAACAAAGACACGAAAGATACGGGAATAACGAAAAGTAGTGCGTTAGCTTCCTCCCGCACATCCTTACCTAGCTGTAGCGAATACTTTCTGTTCACTTCCCTACGCAATATGTCCAACCTTGTTTTGGCAACGACATCCTCCTTAGGAACCCACAGTGGCGATTCCGAAATGGATCCCATTGAGCTGCTGTTACTATCACTCGTCTTCTTGACCACCTAACAGAACGAAATAATAAGAAAAACTTTTATACACTTAATGCTACACACCGGCAACATCACTCCCGCTGACAAACTTTAATGACAACCGCAAGCAACAAATTCCAAATCTATTCGAAATATAGAATGCTCTTAGAAGCGGACCAACCAATCAACGTTCTGACGTAGAATCAGTCGGACTGGGTCGAAATAGGTAATTACACTGTAGTAAAATGGCTGATAGTTTATGCAGAAATACGGATAAAAAGTGAGTGGTGGTTCTTAAACTATCAAAATTTAAATTTAATTACAGTAAATTAACGCAGGTAAAATGTGCCTCAGATTTTGAGTTTTCTCATGCGATGCGAACCGAGTTGCAAAATTAAAGTGAGTTGAACCTGTTATAATACGAACACAATTTAGGTAATTCTATTAGAGTCTAGAGATTCCGATGACGATAACCTCAAGTGAATAAAAATGAAATGGTGCACCATTAGTATAAAACTACAGACAAAAATTGTTGAATCACAGATGCAGAAACAGGTTGTTTTGCAATTTCTTCTAATGAACATGTTTTTCACTTTTGTAACGTGACATAGCTATAGAATGTCGGAACTTTTAATTGCACACAAAATCTTTACTCTGCTACTGTGAATAACATGTGTGAGCACAAACGGATTTCTTGTTGGTCTCCGTAAGGCACTGTAGCGAAGAAATGCTGAAATAGGTGCATGCCATGAATGTGACTGTGTGACTGTGAGGTATGTGTATCTGATCGGATCTAATCTCATGTGGCTTGACTTTTGGCTTCCCTCCTTTCATACGCATGAACTCAACCTTACGGTCGGTGGTAAAGTAAGTACATTGCTGGATTTCTGGTGAAAAACTGGAAATTCCCTTGCACATCTTTACACATTAATTATGCCTGAAACGTCGCGGTATGTTGCTTAATTTTAAAGAATCGTCATAAGGTGGTTATGTTTGAGGTCTACGCAGAAATGATAATGATCAAATTGTAATACGCGTAGGGAACGGTGGGTAAAGGGAAATCCGGAATTACAAAACAGACTAGTATTTTGAAACAATAAGTATTCAATTATACTTATTATCTCATTATCGCAAATTCACACGTCCGCGTTGTTTAAGATAACACACGTCTGAGCTAAGTAATGGTAATGAAACGTTATGTATCGTCCGTACAAGTAATGGTGCACGTCCTTGTTATAATCATTAATATCATTCTCATTCCCTTAGTTCATGCTGGGCTATTTACACACTTCATAAATTTTCAAGAATACCTCGGCCACAATTCTTTCATGTAAAAAAAGAAAACGCACGCATACTATATCATTCTCATTCCCTTAGTTCATGCTGGGCTATTTACACACTTCATAAATTTTCAAGAATACCTCGGCCACAATTCTTTCATGTAAAAAAAGAAAACGCATGCATGCCCATCTTCCAAATGCAATCCACGATTCAAGTGTTATTAAATTGAATTCTTTGACCAATGAATTGTTAATGGCTTCTTGTTTTCAAAGGCATTACGGATTTAGACCTTTTATAAGTATTTCTTGAGTTAGTTTGCATTAGTAACTGTTTGTTTGGTGAAAAAAGCATGCAAACTACTTGCTCCCCCACGTGAAGGGTACATTGTCTCCCCCAATGCTTACAATTTTCAAGCATTATTTTATTCCAGAGAACACTTATCTTCTTCCGAAAGCATGGAGCGATCGTCACCCACTTATTATCTCCAATGCGTATAACATTACACCAACACAGACATTTGTTTAATCCATACATTTTCTCCATTCTCTGATATATACCCCAAGAAAATCTACCCAAGCAATATTCAATATTTTCTCCGATCTTAGAGTTGTAATTCTCCAAAGGGCAGAATATCACTTCGTGAATATAACGATGTTTTTTTCTTGTTCGATATCCTTCGTTGTTTTGTCATTTTCTCCTAACTAACTTGATTTCACTAGGAAAAATTTCGCTTTCTCTCCTGCCATAACTGTACATGCCTTCGTCTTATTGTGTCATAACATAAAAAATTAGTATGTTTATTTGGCTGTTGCACCACTCAAATCGAAGCATGGAAAACAAATTCTTGGAAAAGTGTATACTTTTCGTCTTTGCCTCGGGTCCGTCATTCCCTTTTTACCGATCAAACGGGAGAAATAAATGCATTTTCACACATTATTCTTAAAGGTACGACACGACTCACGCATCATTTCATTCTCGATCCTACCAGTCATGGAAGTCAAATTGAGATGACACATATTTTGCGTGTCTTCCGTTTTGCCTGACAGCTTGGAAAATTAGCTTTGGTTGCGAGTAAACTGTTATACCAAATCTGAACATATATTTTCTTGGAGGTTTCGTACTACAGAAAAAATACTGGCTAGACTATAAACTAAATGGAAAAAACGCCCATTTCCTTACACATTCATTACCCCAGGAACTCTCTATACTTCAATTTTCCGAACACATTCACCTTTTGCTTCATCTATTATTGCCATATTATTCGACATAATAATTATTGTTAGAGACATTTTTTCAGACTGTTAATTAGAAGAGCTGATATTTTGCTGAGGTGCTCTTAATTGCGCAATCATTATGTCAGGTTCTGTTGGTGCAACCTATCACAACCTAATTAGCCCGAGGTCAAGGGCCCCCATAGTACTAAAGTATGACGACGACTCTCCTGAGACGTTTCATCTCAGTAAGGACTCGCCTTCTGAGATTTCATTTTCACCACTTACTCGTCGGCTAGAGCACACAATTAGTTACGATGATGAGCTAGTGCCTGGAAGAAGTGAGCAAGTGCAAGGACGTCCCCGACCCAAAACGTCCATTGGATTTTACAACGAAGGCGAGCTACACCAAGACCATCATCACCTGCGACGTCAGGATTTACGTAGAGCTGCAGTGGGAACGATTTCCCGAGAAAAATCTGCTTCCGCCAGAGAAACAGTACGTCCATGAAATTTTATCTGTGAACATTATACTTACCTCTTTGATTATTATTATTCCCCCATTTATTTTGTAGTTTAGCCTTTAAGCAATTTTTTGTCTGATCATGCATTACAACCAGTCCTTGGGTGCGACTGACTTGGCCTCAATTGGACTGCCCCCGTGCGGCGGGGTGACAGTCGGTGCCATCCTGGTTTTAAAATTGCATATCATCACGCTATAGCACGGTTTTCCGTATCTCTTCCGCATTAGACGTGGGGACATCCAACTGAATAAATGGGCAGCAGAGGTTAATTTATTTATTTATTTTTCTTGGCAAATGTCCTTCCATTATTGTAGACATCACCATCTTCTCCTATGGCTGATAGCAAGGCATTGATTCAAGATCTTTCCTCCATACTTTTATGTCTTCGGAAAAAAGTTAACAATTTCTTTCCCATCATCACTGTCATTGACTTGCCCAATTTACCATATGCATTGCTTCACACAGTTATTGCCGAGACAGAAAAACACTCTCGTTCCAAGCATTTACATGCTGGAAAGTCTGGAATGCAATTTATCTGGAACACTATAGTTTGGAGCGGTACTAGATGTATTTAGTTTACATATAATGGTGTAGTTTTTATTTTATGGGGATAATGAATTAACTCATCCTTCCGGTTTCTGAAGAAAAAAAACAATGTAAGATAAAATGGTTCAGGACCACGATAGAAGTAAAATGTGGCACATTGCCGTTCCGCAAATTAACTTCTAAAATAAGAATCACAACTTTTCCTTCCTCCATCTGAATCGGGGAGACTGGTTGGTGTGATGTACGGAAATTGCTTGTGTGAGATGATAATGGTTAAAGCAATGTGAACATTATTACCGTCATTCGAGGAAAAAATTTCTCCGTCGAGATAAAGAAAAACGACTTTTATCTTTGGTGGTAGCCTTAAGTTAGATTGTAATTTCTAGTCTGGGTCTCAATCAGTGGAAAACGCTTGGTTGGGCATGAACTGTGGCGTGGCAAGGTCTTTGATTCCCTTCCAGCCAGGAAATTTTTCTTCATATCAGTTTTCTATCTGCGGTTGTGTATATTTCTTTAGATTTCGAACTGTCTGAAACTGCTTTTATACTTCTGTCAACCAGTCAATGCAGGTTTTGCCAACCAACCGACTCGTGACTCAATAGAATCTTCTTTTAATTTTTTTTCTTCAAGATCATAAGAATAATAATAATTGGCTACCACTCCAAGTACTTTTTGGTTTTTCTAAGAAGAATAATTTAAAAGCTTAATCATTGCATTGGTCAGGATGGAAGGGAGGAGGCCGAGACCGAAGGTGAACTGAAAACAAACACAGTGACATTTTCTGGGGAAATGCCAACCATGTCATTCATATTTATGGCATAAGGGATTTTTCGGTTGAAAAAATCTTAGTATGTTTGTAATAAGCATGTCATTTGCTTTTTTTCTCATTTCAGTCGTTGGCACTGCCACCTCCATCATTGTACAGTTCCCACACCATTCCGCCACCAACATCAATCCTACGGGCAGGTAGAACTGCAGCATTGACGATGGATTCTCCAGCAGGGGATTTAATGACGGGGCTTTCTGCGACTCAGCAAAGGCTTGACGATGAGGCTGCAGTGTATCGAAGGCGATTGGAGAGCTATCGCCAAGCCCAACATCAGCAAGCTCTATTAGTGGCACGGCTTCAATCCAAGGTACATACTTTATAAATATGACCCATCAGTTTGTTTTTTTGACAACCGAGGTCATTTCTCATAAAAATGCTGATTTTTATTTTTCTTGCAGCTTCTTCAGTACAAGCAAAGATGTGGGGATTTGGAGAACAAGCTTGCCCACAGCTCTGCTACAAGGGAAGACCTACGTTTTGGGTCGCCTGTTTTGCGAGAAGCACTTCCAGATTTTGGTGGCCCTGGAAGAGCTGGTGCTTATGCAGGACCCGCGACCTCAGGACCTGCTGCAGATCTGGACGATGCGATGTGGAAATTAGAGCAGGAGCGGATAAGAAATGATAATTTGATGCAGTTAAATCGGGAGTTGAGGAACGAGTTGGAGGAGACGAGAAAGTTGAATGGTGCTCTATCTTCGGATCTTCAGAAGCTCTCCGATGACTGGGAAAAGTTAACTAGACAGATGGCTGAGAGAGAAAACTTGTGGAGACAGGAAGAACAAGCGTATAGTGAGTACTATGCTTCCGAGCATTCGAAACTGCTGGCCCTTTGGAAGAAGGTAGCTTCTACAAAGAGGGATTTCCTTGAGTTGAAAAGCGCTTCGGAGAGGGACATGGCTCAGCTGAAGAATAGCTTGGCCCGTATTTCAAATCAAATCACTGCAGGAATGCTGTCTACCACTGTTTCGTCCCCCTCACCGCAGCAGGTAAAAATTTCATGGCAATTGGCAAACTTTTCATGTTTAATCTTGATTAGTAATTAGACCCTCATTCCAACATAATTAATCTTGCTCATTCACACCATTATCATTCGCTGCATGTCATTATTACGATACTGACTTTAGTAATGAAATTGATATGTCCGTCTGTCGTACACACGGCATAACTGTCGAACTCCTTAGCAAGCGATTGACTTCAAATTTCAAACCTAGGTTGCTTGCGACCCAAGGATCTTCCCAATTTCTTTTCATCAATTTTGGTCAACTGTAGGATGCAGGAGAAGTGAATTACGGTTTTCGTTAAATGACACCTTGCTGTGATAAGTACATCATTTCGAAGCCCTTGGAAGTCTAACGAGAGCGCAACTATCTAAAACTTTGCGAAATGCATCCCCGAGGGAACAGAGGTCAATTAAGCATTTACTCAGGAATACCAGGGGCGATTTTCTTCCAACTTGGAATATGAGTTCCTGAACTCGTAGGGGAACGCTTTTTTCAAATGACATTGTATATTTAGTGATGTTTCGTTGGAAAGCTCTTGGAAAACTTTGCATGACATGGCACTTAAAAACTATCGAAAGAATATCCCTGACGAGTCAACGGTCATTAATAGCGGTTACTCTCGAACCAATGATTTGTTTTCAAACTTGGAACATGAGTTGCTGAACTTCTTGAGAGAGAACATCATACATTTCCACCATTAACCAGCTTCGTTTTTACCAGTGGCTACCGCTATACAAATGATACAAATTCCAGTGGTTCCAGTAATACAAATGAAATAAGTGCCGGTCAACATGAACTTTTTTCTCTTTTAACGAAATTCATACCTAATAATATAAATCTATTTTTTCAATACATATCTTGTTCGAAAATTTATAAGGTCAGAAAAAGTCATCTTCACAACCAAGTTAGAACCGTCGCTGATAATATTTATAATTGCATTCTTGGAGGCCTAGGAGCAGGAGCTTCGTACAGAAGCGATCCTAAAATTTGAACAACACACGAGGTAAACCTGTACTTCTTCATATTTAGGGTAGCGTATTACTCGGTATGGTACGAGACAACATACTTATGTATGTGCAGTTTATAGTGTGTGTGCATATGTATATGATTCAGTTCAGAAAGGCACATCTTTAAGGTCTTAATCATAGGAGCGTATATAGTAAAATGGATGNTCATATTTAGGGTAGCGTATTACTCGGTATGGTACGAGACAACATACTTATGTATGTGCAGTTTATAGTGTGTGTGCATATGTATATGATTCAGTTCAGAAAGGCACATCTTTAAGGTCTTAATCATAGGAGCGTATATAGTAAAATGGATGAAACTTCCATTCGTTCCAGCTCTTCAATACCGTTATTAGCGAGAAAGTTGAAAAAGAAATCCAATTCGGCAACTTCTTTCACTTTGATTGAGGTCTCTCACGCGATATGTCAACTCATTCTAATCCGCTTATCCATCGCTGGAGAAGGATTTATCTTTGCTTAATGATTTCTCTTAATAATGATTTATCTCTGTTGGCGCCTGAAAAAAATTGTGATATAAAAAGTACGAAGATTCCGAAATACATACATATACGTACTTAGGGATGCATTATTGGAATAATAAGATGTACATGCAATATATTTACATACTTAAGTCTTCTTGCTGCTTAAATAATACTTCTTTTTGAAGATACACCCGTCAATTAAGGTTCTAATTTTGATGTGACATTTAATGACAATGTCGACAAAGCAATCTATTTCTGGCTGGCAATACCAATGGCTAACTATGGAATGATTGAATGTATCTTAAAATATGTTGACAGGAAGCCGAGCAAGCCACGTTTGTTGCTCAGCTTACGCATGAAATCACGATGGCTCAGAACACTCAAGAAAACTTAAGGAAGCAGATCAAGGACAGGGATGACAGGATATCAGCGCTAGAACAAACTGTCGCGACTCTGGACGCGAAAAGTCAATCTTTGGAGCTAGACCTCACACGCATTTCCACTCAGGAGCTGGGACTGTTGAATAATTGTCTGAAGGAAATTGGGAAACTGCTGCTAAGTGACTTTGACCAGCACGGAATCGACGAAGGGCATGAGCTTCATTTGACCTCCACTCCAGCTATATTCGTGTATGATGACAGTGGCGAAAGTCCGACAGTTTTCGCAGAGAGCATTGTCTCAGCGGTACAGGCTGCTCTGAACAAGAGACAATTGCAGATTCATTCCTTGCAGGTTGGTTTTTACAGAATACAAAAACAAAAATGTTTAAGAAATCAAAATTTGCTGAAAAGTGGAAGGTAAATTCAGACAGTAAGTATATACTTTTGCATCTGCATTTGACTTGAATCACTTGAATCGTGTATTTTCATTTTGGTGCAGGTGAACTTAGCTTCTGCTAAGGAGCAATGCATGGTCACAAGAGGGCACGTGGATGCACTGGAGACAGACGTGACCAAGGCAGAGGAGAAAGTTGTCCAGTTAACTGCTGCCTTAGAGCGCCAGAAGGATGAACTGGATAATATTCGATTGGAGAGAGACACGGCGCAGAGGGCATTGGACAATTTAAAGAATGAAAAGAATATCTTGGAGCAGCAGCGACGAACGCTTGCATCGGAGTTGGAGGGAGCTTTGAAACTGAAGGGTTCCTTGACCACGACTTTGCAGAAGGTTTTAAAGAGAAAATAATCCTACTACCATAATATATTGATGATGGGAGAAAGAGATAATAATCACCTTCACAAAAATTATTATTCCAGTGCGAAAAGTCACTTGAGGTCTCCAGAGATGACATAGACTCCCTCAACAGTGAGCTTGACAGAATTCGAGCTGATCATAGTCGGCTAGCTAGTCAGCTTAAAATTGAGCAGGAAGTGGGCATGAAGGTCCGTGAACAGCTGGCTGCAGTTACGGAGGAGAAGGAGCGGAACTGTGCTGAGAACAAAGCGCTGAAGACTTCACTGACTGAGATGTCCTCCAAGTACGAAGACATTTCCTTCCAGCTGGAACGGAGTGAAGATGCCCTAAAGAAGTGGAAAATGGACGCGGAAATCTTGAATGAAAAGCTGAGGGCGTCTACCGACAAGTCCGAAAACACGGATAAAGAAAAGAAAAAATGGCAAGAGAAGGCCCGGCAGCTAGAAGAGGCAAAGAATCAGCTAGAAACAGATTTGATGGATGCAAGAAATGATCTGGCTAGCCTTAGAAGAGAAATGCTGGATCTCGAAAGGGTCAAGACGGATCTGGAAACAAGGTTAGAAAAAGAGAGCGCCAGGGCCGATAGTGCCGAGAACAGGAGATCCATCCTGGAAAATCAATTGGATTCTCAGAGGGAGGAATTTCTTCGCGAAATCAATCTGCTGACTGAGAGAGTGGAGGCGCTGAATGAAGATCTTGGGCAAAATAGGTGGGAAAAAATAAACAGCTTTTTAAAAGTCTCAAGTTTGCCAGCATTGTGTGGGCTCACGCAGAACTAATAATCGCTGTTTTCTCTGTTTTCTTTTTCCTTTGTAATAGGCGTGAATTGGAAGAGTCCTACCAAGCACTAGAGCGCACGAAAGCAGACTTGAAGAATTCCGAGAAGCTTCACATGGAAGCCATTCATTTGATCGAGTCAAAAGATGCACACATTAAAGCACTGACGGATTCGATGGAAAAAATAAAAGTTGAGAAGAACTCTTTGGAAGAGTTGGAAGAAACACTGAAGGTCGGGCTCTTGGAAAAAGATAGGAAGATTGAGGCAACTGAGAAGCAGTTATCTGAAACGAAGAACAGACTGACGGCGGAAATAGGTTTGATGAAAGAAAAGCTGAATCGAGCTGAAAATGAAATGCGAGCTCAAAAGGAAATGGCAGAACAGGAGAAAACAGCCTTGGAGCAAAAGTTTACGAAAGAGCTCACGACCTTGAAAACCTCGAGTGAATCAGGGGAGGAAAAGTTGAGAACAGAATATGAAGAAAAATTGAAGAATCTCAGAAACGATCTCGAAACGGACAAGAGAAATGAGGGTGTGAGGCTAAACAATGAAATTAACACGTTGAGACAGCAAATGGAAAGCCTCAGGATCCAGTATGAGGAGGCTTTGTTGCGGGCTGAAAATGACAAGCAGCAAGGACTACTTCTGGCACAACAAGATCAACAAGGATTAACTGATAAGATTCGCCTGATGGAGAGGGAATTAGAGGATGCAAAGAATGACAAAGGTGAGGAGACATTTGATAGAGGAAAAGTTGAGGGTTTATTGGTTCCATAGAGGATATTTATAGAAAAGCACGAGAAAGTTGAGATGAGCTTTTGTCTATTTCAGATCGTTTGAAGCGTGAATGCGAGCAGAAGTGTAATCATGAGAAGAACACTTCCGCGTCCCTTCGTTCCGAGCTGATAAAAATGAAATCAGAGCTGGAAAACACGAAGCAGGACGCAATGGACACGATGAAGCAAGCAGAAGTTCGCTTGGGTGATATTGAAAGGGACAGAGAAGCGGCGTTGATGGCGGTCGAGGATCTGAGAAACAAATTAAGAGGAGCAGAGGAACGAGAGGCAGAATTGAAGAGGGATCTGGCGGAAGTGAACAGACGACTCAAAGAATCACAGGAGTCGGGCGACTTAAGTAAAAAGGAAATCGCGGACTTGAGGCGGACTTTAGGGGAAATGGCAGTGGAAAAAGAAAAAACGAATTCTTTGATGGAGACATTGAAGGATGACTTGAACAGGAAGGAGAATGATTTGAATTCGTTCAAGAAGGATTTGCACAAAATGACTGTTGCTCTAAAGACCCTGGAGAGAGTGAAGGCAGAGATGGAAGGGGAAGTCCAGACATTGACCGTTAAGCTTGAGTCCTCGGAAAGGGAGAAACTGGATGGAGGTAGGCAGCTCGATGACCTCATGGACCAGTTGTCCCACCACAAGTCCACTGTCGCGAAATTGGAGTCAGAGGTTGCTGAATTGAAGCTGAAGCTGGATGCAGAGGCAGAGAGAAGAGATGAAGCTGAGGCTCAATGGAGAAATGCGAAAAAACTTTTGGAGGAAACTGAGAGCCAGCTTGGAATAACTAAGGCGGAAGAGGAAAGGCTTAATGCAAAACTTGCAGAGGCTGAAGAACGGGCAGCCACCAGGGAAAATCATATGGTGCAGTTTGCAGAGGAGAGTAAGCTGCGGGAGAAGAAGTTAATTGAGGAGAAGCATAACTTAAGCTTATGCTTGACCTCCGTGCAGCAGCAAGTGGAGCAGTTGTCGGTAATGAAATGGGCATATCTACATGCATTTATAATGTTTGGAAATCCAATCTGTTTATTCAATGTATGAGAGTACGTTTAAAATAAAATTTGCATGTTGTATCAATATTTTTGTAGAACAAGTTAAGCAATGCCGAAAATCGCTTGAAGAACATTACCGATGAGAAGGTAGAATTGGAGCGGCAGAAAAAGGAGGCGGAAGCAAAACTTGGACAGATCAACTCTGGGATGAAGCGCCTTGGAATCATCACTGTTGGGTCGATGGACAACCCCGATGCAGCTCGACGTGTGATGGCGACGTTGCAAACGCAGATGGCATCAATGCAGCAAGACAGAGATTCACTGGCAGCACAACTCACTTCTGTTAAAGACTCATTGGCTTCAGCGGAGATGGCGAAGGGTCAACTTGAAGATCAGCTCATGGCTCTTAATCGCAACTTGCAGTCTCACCGATCAGATAATAAAGCAAAGGATCTGGCCATTATGAATCTTGAGAAGGACCTTGCAATGAAGAATAATGAGATTTCGAGACTAGTGGAGAAGGTTAGAGAACTGGATGACACAGTGAAACTGAAAGATGATATCATCAGGACATCAAAGTCCGATAAAGAGACTCTTCAAGAGGAAATTGAGCGAAGTAGACAGAAACTCGAAGAGTTGAAGGCTGTGAGCGATTCGAAGCTTTCAAAAGCGGAAGTCAACATGAGGGCTCTAGAGGGAGATCTGAATCGGATGGCCCTTGTTCTGCAGCAGAAGGAGGGTCATATTGCCGCTCTTGAGGATAAATGCAATACGTTACAGAGGAATAACGGCGATTTAGAGGAACGGTGTGCTTCTCTCACCATGACCGTGGAGCAGCTAAACATTGCTTTGGAAAAGGCTGCCCAAGCCGAGCAGGATTGGAAGGATAAGTATAATGGAGTTTCTAGAAACGCCAATGAAGGCTTGTCGCAAATCAATCAGTTGAACGAGAGATTGCGAAGTTTGCAAAGAGAGAAGCAAACCCTCGAGCAAGAGAAGAATAATTTGGCGGAGAAATGGGAGGCTGTGACGGTAACACTCCAAGATTTCAAGAGACAGGTGCAGAACCTCACGGAGAAAAATAACAAGCTTCAAAGAGAAACTGAGGATATGACTAGACAAGCGATCGATAAGCAGCTGAAGATGGCGGTAGAATTATTGATTAATTATTCAATGCAAGTGCTACTTTTTTATGCAGCTTGAATGTAGTATTTCATATCAATATTATCTTGATTTCAGATGGCGGAATCTGGAAAGGAAGACCTTCGACAAATTCTCGGCGAGAAACTTGAAATGCAGAGGCGCATTGACACTCTTGTTGATAAAGTCCGCGAACTTGAAAGAGAAAACAGGGAACTTGAAAGGTTAAAACACATATTAGAGCGAATCGATTGGAGCAACTTTGGCTTCCTAACCTAATCTAACTGCAATCTTCAATATTTATTTATTTCGTAGGTTGAAGGATTCTGTTTCCCTCAAGAGTGTTGCTGGAAGGTCGCCTATGCCGCAAATGAGGGATAACACAATTGCATGTCTAGAGGAAGAAAATTCAGATCTAAGAAGGAAGATCAACAAATTGGAGGCAGAGATCAGGGAAATGGAAAGGAGACACGCAAAGCATATCGGGGAAGTAACCACACAAGTTAAGCAGGTAATTTTGTGTGCGGACTGAAATATTTGAATCCATACTTATTGTTATTAGTTGTACTAAATATGCATGCTTTTGCGCTAGGAGCGTGACTTTGAGCTGGAGCGAGCGAGGGCTGCAAAACTACAAGCAGAGAGATTACTTGAAGCAAGAGAATCGAATTACCGACAACAGATTCACCGTCTCGAGCAACAAGTCGCGAACTTGAAGGAAC
>JAHZNH010001679.1:0-10298 GCA_027744355.1 Tyrannoseira gladiata | reverse complement strand
CATTACTATTACTCCGAACAACCAAAAAACCGGCATTTCATCCATCCATCCATCCCATCGCCACAAAAATTTAGAAAAGGCAGTTTCCCCAGTTTGCTCAGCACTACTATTATTTCTTTCTGGGGGAACAAGAATCAAGTTCTTTGAAAGATGCGTGGCTCCACCAGCACCGGAATAAATTCTGTGCATCGCCAAGCCAAGGAACTGTCATCGTCATCGGGATCATCATCATCATCATCATCATCGTCGTCGTAGTGCCCGGGTGTTATCCCCCAGCTCGTAAAATGTGTTTTTCTTCTGTCATTCTATTATTGCACGGAGGAGAGGAGCAGTGTAGTGTTTGTGCGTTCTTTTCTTGAATGGGATCGAGCAAGAAATGGCTAATGCAGTTTTTTTCTGGAAAAGATAGTACATCTCCCGGGCTAAAAAACACTCCGACTCCGGCCACCGCTGGAGCAGACATTAGCCTCCCACATTGAAAGATTCAAAGGAAAATAAGTATGTAGGCCCGCAGCCAAAAACTCGGGTAATGTTCTAGTTTGTAGTAAATGTAGCGCAAAAAAATGGACTCTTTTTTTCTTCCTGGAGAAGGAACAACACACAATACATTCATCCATACTGTGAGGCACTGACTGAGATCTGAGATCGTTTATAATGGCGGCGGACCATCATATCATCATCCGCCTACATATTATTTTTTCTGCTGATGAGAAGGATGATGATGATACTAGCATCATCATCATCATCACCACCGTCGTTGTCATCAAACTTGATGTGGATGCCGCTGACGACCTTCTTTTCCCCACTATGGCGGGGTGGATGGGGTGCACCAAAGTCCAAGTCCAGTAAATGGGAACCAACCAAGAAAATTTCTTGGCACGGGAACGGGAAACACATCCTATTTTTTACGTTGCACCACCACCGCCACCACCACCATCGACAATGACTACGACCACCGAGTAGTATGAGCAAACTGGGGAAACTGCCTTTTCTAAATTTTTGTGGCGATGGGATGGATGGATGGATGAAATGCCGGTTTTTTGGTTGTTCGGAGTAATAGTAATGGTTGCTGATGATTATGATGATGATGATGCTGAGCTTCTTGCTCCGCATTCATTTCGTCACAGTATGCTCCATCCAGTCCTACTAGCGGCATGCCAGGCCAGACTAGACCAGACCATAAATGTTTTTTTGGCTCGGGCTGACTGAGTTGAGTTAGTGAGGAAAAAAATGGAGACAAATTGAAAATCTTCGCTCTCCTCCTTCGTCTTTTTTTCCTCCCGTTTCCTGAGAAGTTCCACACATTTTCGCCCAGTGAGAGTGACTGAAGGAGAAAAAACCCATTATCAACTTAGCTGCAACTATAATAATAAAAAACGATACGAATACTGGTTTGGTTTGCAGCCATTGCCATTGCCTCCCAGCTTTTTACTGTGGGGGAGACTCATTCCCTCATTCATTCATCGGGGAATAAATAAATGTGCTGGCCACAGTTCAAAGCTCGTACTCACAATCAAGGATTAATAGCATCCAGGTCCCTCTGCAACCTGGAGCCTGAGCCCATTCATTTCCCCTTTCCATCTCCTGCCATCCCATCCCATCCCAGTCTCTAGATTTTCTCCTGGAGACAAAAAAAATATATAGTGGAGAAGAAGCTCGACTTCATCTTCGGCTTTTGTGTAGGTAATCTATTGGTATTGGGCTGGATTAGATTGGACCCCATTCCCCCCTTTCCTTTGGGTCGGTCACTGCGGTAGAGAAGAACAATTTCTGCATGATTTGTTTCCACTCCATCAGACCATACTGACTCCTTCTGTTTCCCGGAGAGATAGTTACATACTTATGTAGGTGGTTCGCTCTTTGAACAATCAAGGGGTACACTGAGAGCCAATATGCCAACAGTCCTCCTCCTACTAAAACTTACTTCTGGAGTCAAAATGGAGATATAGTCCAAGAAACAAAAGAAAATATTGAGAATGGATAGATCTGCACACCGAGTGGAATCTACAAGTGCAATTTTTGGAGGAGAAAATCCTAAACAAAAAATCTATATTCCGCTTCACTTCACTGCATTTTATTTCATTTGGTTTGAAAATCTACACTTCACCATTTCAAAAAGGGAGTGAGTGAGTGTGGAGCTGGTGCAACTCGAACTCGAAGCTTGAAGCTGGCTCCTTTGAAAAAATCGATACGCTTCAGGAAAATCAACGATTCAGACGATGATGTACGATGATGGGAGAAGGTTGAAGAAGAAGGAGGATAGGTTGGTAGTTGGTATGGCGGAATATGGTATCATCATCATCATCAGAATGCTTCTTTTTTTGTCGGGAGAGGGTAGTAATATTATGCGATGAAATGATTTAAAACAATATGGCATGTCAGCGTGAAGAAGCTGGAGCTGGAGAAGGAATGATGATGATGAAGATGAAGATGATGATCAAGCATACACTTATTTTTTCCCTCTCTCGTTCTCCACCGTTGCTGGAAGTTGGAAGGGACGAATAAAAAACTAAAAGGAACGAGTGAGTGGTGGAGGTTGGTGGTGGTGATGACGACGAGGTTGAGGATGATGATGATGATGATGATGATGAGGATGATGCTACCATCGCATCGCATTCCCCATCCTTTACTTTATCTGCGGGGCTCGCTCGTTACCGGTGCACTGTCTACCTTTATTGTTGGCATGAAATAAGGTATATCAAAAAAGGGAGAGGGAAAAGATGGAGGAAAGGAGAAGAGTGAGTGGAGCGAGTGGAGTGGAGTTGAGTTGGTTGTAGGGAGACTCCAACGACGACGACGATGCGATGGGATGCGATGCGATGGGGAGGGCAATAACCATTATAATAGTAAAAAATATCGTTGGATGGTTTTATGTAGTAGTAGTGGTGGTAGTAGTACTTTCTACATCCTCCTTCTTTTTTTAGTAGCGGAGGAGCTGTGAATTCGTGATTTCATTGGATATTTCTCTGTGTAAACAGGTGCCATCCTAATGTACGCAGATGCAAATCCCGAGGCACACACTCAAAAACGGAGAGATGAGATAGATACCTAATGTATGGACACAACTGTAGAAGGAGTAGTAGATGCATTAGGGCTAGACCTCTCTCTCTCTTGCTCGCTCCGTCTCTCATTCTCTCTCCTTTTGGTTCGCTCACTCACTCACTCGCTCGCTCATAATAAAAAAACGGGGGATAAATATATAGGGGAAGAAATGAGGAAGACATGAGAAAAATTTTTTATAAGGGGGGAAAGAAACCTAGGTACTGGCACTGGCACTGGTACTGGGCTCAAAATGGAGTGAGTGAAGCAATAGCAGCGTCGAGATGCTAGAACACGGACGGATGGGGAACGGGGAAAGGCTGTAAAATGCATTGGAGTAGGGAAGTGAGACACACAGTCTGCCACGAACCGAACCAGTAGTCTGACGAACGAACGAAAGTAATCTCCCTCTTCTCTCCCCCTTCCCTACACAAAGGGGGAAAACAACCCTACAGAATAAGTGAGTGAGTGAGTGAGTAAAAGTTCTCCGCTTTCCCATCCCGACGATCCCGATTCCATCTTCAGAGAGATATTTTGAGAATGGGAGAATGGAGTTGGAGATGGAGTTGAGTTGAGTTGAGAAGCCTCCGTTGGGCTGCTTCCTTGGACTGTTCCTATTCCATTACTCATACTTTTATACCTACGCTACGGTGGTTGGTGGTGGTGGTGGCTTGGTTTGGCTTGGTTGAGTTGCTAACTTCCAAGGAGGAGAGAGTAATAATGAGGAGGAAAGGAAAATGATATGAGGAGGAAAAAAAGTATTATTTTCGATATTGCAATCGAAATAGTAGTGCATGGACCTGTGCACCATACCTTCGAAGTAAGGATCTAGGAAAAAGATTGTTGCTCCCAAGCCAGGGATCGTCGAGATTTCTCCCTTCCTTCGTGAAGCGTAAATCAACATTTCATTTGCAGACTAAGTCGACTCGATTCTCCATAAATAAGCAGTTATGAAGTGAGACCTAGGGAGAATAGACCCGGACACTGGATGTGGATATGAGGACATAGATAGTTCTACTGAGTGAGTTGGAAGTGACGGGGTAGTATATAGCTTCTCCTTTTGGAGTTTCGTTCGGAGGGGATTCCAGTTTACCATGAAGTGTGATCGTAAAAAAATAGAATTCCAACCGGGATAGGAGATCGGATCGGTGAGAAGTGTGGAGTACTTTAGGGACGGGGCTTAAAATAGAGAGTGATTATTTAACGAGAAGTTATGGCCTACCCTGTTGCATTCATTCATTCACTAATTCATGATTAAATATTCCTTTAGTTTTAAAGTGCTTCCAAGGGATAGGGGGATTTTTTCAGAAGGGGAGGACTACTTCCTACTAATGGTGCGTTTTTGTGTTTCCGTTCCGGGTTCCGGGAAGTTTCGTTGACGCTCCCTAAATTGGACTTGGATATGGATTATTGTTTTGTGAAATGACTTGGACAGCTGGACAGTCAACTCAGCAGAAAAATACTTTAATTTACAGAAAAATTGGATTGGATTGGATCGGACTCACTCAGCCATTTTTGGAAGCGAGGTGTTGGTGATGACGGTGACGGTGGCGGTGGTGGTGCCTCGAAATGCCCTGTCGTTTTTTAATGGAACGGATGACACGTACATACATTTCAAATGCTGAGTCCAAGAAGAGGATGTGATGTGACAACCCTAACGAAGGAATAGAAAAAATGAGCAACTAACTAGCAACTGTGGGGTCTTCCAGAGGAAAAAAAATCCCGGGGAAATGGAAGCTTTTTTCAGTCCGAACAATTGTGTGCTTAGCACTCTCTTCCTTCCTCCAGGGCAAGGGAGGGAAAAAAACTTCAGATCTCCAGACAAAAAGTCCCGGTGACGGGTGGACAGCAAAATCTGGAATTTTTTTTTGTGAGTGGAGTGGACGAGTGGACCCCCATTCCAAAAAAGTGAGTGAACTAGATACTGGACGGAGGAGGAACTTCCCTGCAAATGATTTACTGGACTCGAGCTCGAGGAATAAATCACCGACTGGAGGTTTTTATGGCGAGGAATGAAAATGAGAATGAACAACAATATCCGTCATCCGTAAGTTTATTGAACCGAAGCGAAGGAATCCGTGAAATATCTGAATGGGGTGAAGGGCACCACTGCACCAGACCAGACCAGGACCAGGTGCCTAGGCACAGGTACTCAGAATAAGTAATGGGGCAGGAGTATCGTACCCGTACCAACAGGTGAAACTTTATAGGAAGGGCATTAAGGCCTATGCCTTTTCCGAACTATAAATATTCTACCAGAACCAAAGCTCCATCCATCCTCCCCCAAAGTACTTGGTTTGGCTTTGTTATTGCTGTTTTCCATTATTAAAAAAATATGAAGGAAATATAATTTCATTCAGGAAGGAAGGATTCCAGATACTGGTGGAAGTTATCACACCCTGGTGGAGTTTCCAGACGTAAATACTTATAAGCTTATGCATCTATACATCTCACAATTACTCTCGGTTGAGTGCGTCGAACAATCCAGTATGTCCTTATTAATGATTCATGGTATGGGAGAGACTGACTCCATCCGTGCATATGACCTTGTTTTATTAGAAGAAGTCATTGGAGCGAACTAAACCCTGCATATTATCGTTCTCATCCGACCACACCACACCACCATACCAGCTCCCTTATTGAATTCGATCGAACGGGCTATGAGCTGATCTATGTCCCGAGCTCACTTCATCGAGCCATCTCCTTTTTTCCCTGCTGGTAGCAAGTATTTAGTCCTTCCCAAATTTTCAGAGGAATGCTCAAATATGCCTCCAGATCCATATCTCCCCGGATCTGTTTTGAGGATCAGTGATAAAGTGAGTGAGTGAATCCCAATCTCTCCCTGAGAATGTAATCATCCCCCCCTTTTTCATTTAATTGAAAGGGAAGCCTTCTGAAGTAGTTTTTAAAAGCATGTCAAAATCTACTTACCTCATCGGGTTCAGAGAGGCTCTTTGTGAAAATGGACTTTGTCGGAGATGATTTGAATTTTTAAAAAATGTGTTTTTTAATTGTGAATTTTAATACAAAAGCACTAACTAAAAGTAGTACACGCTGTTGCTACTTGGTCCTCATGATCACTCAGCAACAGCAAAATTATCGGGAAATCAAATTCTCCAGAATGAATATGAATGCTTTAAGATCATCATTGGTGTGTCTGATAAATAAATACTCGCTGTAACCCTGCTCCCATTATTATTTTCGAAACATTGGGGCCATCAAAGTACTTTCGGGAAAATAATGGCGTTCCAACTTCCAACTCCAAGCTCTAAGCTCATTTTCTCTTCGCGGAGCTCTTTCCTCATTATCCCTTTGAGGGAGGAAGGATCTGACGAAGATCTTCCACTGGCTCTGCCTTGATATTCATGCATGTACTTATGTAGCTATCCATCTATGGCGGACGTCAAAAAGGATCTCTCGGCGAAACTCAAGCATTTTTAATAACGCATTTCATACTCACAGCCTACTTTTTTATATTGCTTTTTTGGAAAAGCTCTTTCCCCGAAAATTTAATAACTCGAGCCGTCTGTCAGAGGAGTGGAAGCAGGAGTGCATCCCTACACTTTCCATCTCCGCTTTTCCTCCTCGATCCTCCCCTCCGAACGAGTAGGAGTAGAAGTATTAGTATTTGTGTACTTCGTTTTTCAACTCCTGCTCCTTCAACTATATCATAACTCCACCATTCACATTAGTTATTTGCCCCTCCATTCTATCCATCTTTTATGGTCTAGACTCATGGAAAACAAGATCAGATATGTCATAACCACTTCAGCAATTTTTGGAGATGTGGAGCTGGAGCCACTATATAAGTAGTAGGGAGCTCCTTCCATATGAAAGTAGTTTGCTTTGCTTATGTTTTATTTTGTCGAAGGAGTTGGAGTTGGAGCTGCTTCATTCTTCCCTGCCTGCACACGGTTCAGTTATCCACAGATCCAGATCCATGATAATGGTTTCGCGTTCCTGATGATGATGAGGATGAGGATGTGTCGTAAGTGATGTGAAAGCATAGTAGTACTTTTGAAGCATAACTAAGTTAACTTTTTTTATGCTACCTAGAAATTATTATGTTTGATGTGCGAGCGAGCAAGGCCTTCTCCACTCCACTCCATAAAGAAAATAAGGAAATCCCGCTTTAAGAGTACATTGGCGAGTGAAGAACTTCCATTTTTTCCAGAGAGCATGCCATCTCTTTTATTTTACCTTGGCTTGGAATATTGGCTTTGGCTCGATGCATAATTTAATCTGGGGAGGGGGAGAGGAAGACTTTTACCGAGAGGATCTTTCATTCATCCGTTCCCTCCAAGTAGTGGTACGACTTACTCCTACAACATAGAAATATTATCTGGAGCTGGAGTTGAAGAGAGAAAAAAAGGAGGAAAAAGGAGCTAAAGGTATAGAGTTCTAGTTCCCTCCTCACCAGGAATCGCTTGGCTTGGGCTTCACTCGGTGACTTGACTTGGGTGATGCGTACCGTAGGATAACAACTTTGACTGACTGTTTGACTGACTAAAAGTAAATTGGAAGGGGGATCCAGCTCCAGAATCCATGGTGACGGTGACGGTGACTGAGGCAGAATCAGGTATTACTATACTTTAGTACACGAACCGAATGATATGAGATCAAGTTGACGGCCTGTCCTTGTTTTAATGATAGAAGAGGGAGAGTTTAAAACTGGAGGGGAAGACGAAGACACCGTCTCCATATTGTACTTCCATACATTCTCCTCCTGGAGAAGGGAGATGGAAGGGAAGGGAGAAAAAAACTCCAACTCCCCGGGAGTGAAGATCGACCGTCATGAAGCCGTAACTAAAAAAGATGAAGGAGGAGGAGAACACCTCCTACGAAAAGCGAAAGAAACTGAAGAGAATAAGGTAAAGTATTACAAGAAGGAATCCAATAATGCGAACTGGAAGACGCGAAATGGGCTTGCAACTTTGAAAGCAATAATAATGGCATCTCTCGTATTAAAATGGCCTTCAATTTGTTCCCATCTTAATTCCCGACATGAAGAATTGACGTGGAATGAAGTTCAGATAATTTTTTCCAACAAAGGGAAAATAGATATATTTCTTTTTCCTTTGTGGGATTTACGTTTTCCAGGAATGAGATGATGAGCGAAACAGCACCATGTGTGACGGCGGCAATGATGATGATGATGGATGCCCGTTTAATGTCAAAGTTCGTTATTCCATATCGGAAAGAGTTTTTGAGTCTTCATTTTCATTTCCTCCCGGAAAAAAAATTCCCCCTAGTGGAGTCTTATGGGGAGTGAGTGAGCATGTAGTAAGTGAGTACTCACTTATTCTCCAGGAAAAAATTATTTAGAGCAGAGGAAGATGGAACATTAATATCTTACTTTGTAAATATTTAATCATCCTTACTTCATCTAATGCTTTACATTAATAATTAGGCATTCTGGTTCGGCCAAACAACGGCAAACGACCTATCGCCACAGTAAAGGAGAGAGATATTACCCTTTCTCTCTTTTTCCCGTTTCCGTTACAACTTACAACTACAACTCAAGCCCTTCCTTTGCTCATGGAATGGGAAATCTGAATAAAATAATGGTTGGAGTGAGTGAGCCTTCCATGCGTCTCAAGTATTTACATTCACTCTCCCAAGACAAACTTATCCGCACACACTTTTGAGTAGTAAGTAGTATTGCCATTGCCACGCTCATTACTTATTCCCTTTGAGGAAGAAATTTCTTCCACTAGGGCTGGATGTGAAATAAACATGTTTTGTTTCCACATTCTCATGCTGACCTCCCTCCTATTTCTCATTCTTTTTTAAAGTGGAGTGCTCAACCACTCATCATCATCATCATCAAATCATGAGTATTCATATGGAATACGTGAGGTTTTGAAATAGTAAAAATGGAACGAGGAAAAATATATCCATCCATCCTCCAGAATTTTTTTTTGTTTTTTCTCCGTGTAAATTCGGGATATTCCATTGCAGTCGAATCGAGCACAAAGATTTTCATAGGGAGAATAAAATGTCTGTGAGGAGGAAGAGAACGCACCACCATCCACCACTACAACTACAAAGTGAAACTTGGGATGAGGTTGAGTTGGATTGGATTGAGTCGAGCTGGAGTCGTCTCCAGCGAGAAGGAAGAAAAAGCGGAGGGACGGAGTGAGCGAAACCCAGCGGCAACAAGGGGCTCGGGCTTGTACAAACGAAACGAAGCCAAGCCAGGATAATGGATATCAGTGGCATGCCATGGCATGCCATGCCAACCATCCAGCATTAGCATCAGGCGGAAGGAGGATGGGAAAGGAAATCAGCTTTTGAGCATGAACATAAATACATGAGTACACATCTTCCCTTTTCCATCCATTTCTATTTAAGGCTTCTCTCCCGGAATTTTCGCCAGGGAGATGGAATAAAAAAAAGGGAGAAGCGGGGCTTATCATTATGCATAATAATGATTCTGATGCCAATGATGATGCTGATGATGATGATGCGGTTTTCATTACGACTTCGAAACAGAAATGGACCGATGAACGTCACGTTCACCCAGTCATGTCACCCGACCATCCAGTTCCTTTGCACGGGAAATCAGAATACGAAAACCGAAAGCAGGAACAATTTTTTTTAACAATGTGCAAGGAAGGGAAGCTGCGTATCAGGAATGGAGTGCTGAATGGCACTTTCTCTCCCCAACAATTATATCACGATCTCACGATCTGGGGAAGTGCGAATGTTACCATACCACCCTCATGAAAATCATGATTCCTCCAAGAGAAAAAAAAAGAATTTCTCTGAATTGGAAGACATCTTTGAAGAAATGAATTTTCAGTCCGGAATAAATAAAACTTGAATTTTTGACGATGTGTAAATTCTTATTGGCATGCTTCAAATTAATACATTCGATCGATGTACATACATTTCCAGCTCACCTGAAGCAGAATCGGTTAGGTAGACAGTCGACTCAATGAGGCTTTGGAGTAACTCGCTTCGTCTCCAAGAGACATTCCCAATTGAGCATTTTCGAAGCCCTTTTCGAAATTAAGTCGTTTGATCTAGGTATTTCGTTTGTCGATAATAAAGAGCACTATAATGACGACCTGATGAGTACAAGCCTGGAATGGAACACATCTCCCTTTGCTATTTACGAGGAAAAATACCCAAGCCAAGCTACTTACGGTACCTAGGAGATGTGATGAAATGGGAAAAAGACATCGCACAAGCAAAGGAGGAAAAAGACGGATCGAAAATTAATTTGGAGTTTTGTTGCCATGTTGAGTACCTAG
>JAHZNH010001678.1:0-12993 GCA_027744355.1 Tyrannoseira gladiata | reverse complement strand
ATCTGCTCCAAATTATAAGCATATTGCCATTATGATCCTGATCCTCATCGTCATCCAAGTCATTGCTATTGTGTATTTTACGATTATTGCATTTCATTGCTGGAGCACTTCTCAGGAAGTTGCACTTGGGCCAAAAATGAAGCCAGGAAATTCATGTTTCTCCTGCACTCACTCAGACTTGAGCTTGAATCTCGAATCTCGGATCTCAATCAAGCCCGAACCCATCATCATGCATCTCATTTGGTGCCTCCTTAATCTTGAAAACCCCCCAGAAGGAAAAGAAGTCTCCGAGGGGGAAGGGAAATCTATATCCAGCAGTGCCTCCAAAACTTTATTCCAGCAGCCTTCAACTCGATCGCTGCAATCGCCATAAAAGCTAAAAGCTACAGTTGTTAACTATTTCCATAACTCAGGGGGCCAGGTGAGGTGACACTTTATTTCCTCAAAAAGTTTCCCTCTGCCAGAGTGAGATATTATGATAATCACACGGAGCTAATCGCAAGGCAAACAAATCAAAAGTCCCTTCCTCCCTTCCTCGTGGACTCTACCAAGACCGGTTTGATTTAGAAAAAAATGAAATATTTACAGGACAGGTACTGGAACTGGAGCCTTGCCTCTGGCTCTGGCTCTGGGATTTTGGGCGAGTATTTTTCCCGATCGTGTCCTGTCCTGATGTGATTGCTTTGACACTAATAATAAATATAAATGACATTGACACCTGCCGTAGTTTCCACAAGTTCACACTCCCCCCCCTCCTAGAACTCTCCTTGATTGGAATTGGGGAATATAGTCATGTGAAAACTCCGGAGACTCTAAAAAAATTTTTGTTTTGAGCGGAAGCAGCGGCCCTAGCATTATTAATGTGCTTTGATAAACAGTATTCCTCCAGGAAAATTGGCATATAGTCCAATTGTCGTCCCTACAAAAATTTAGCAATTTTCCTGGAACAGGTAAAGTAAAATATTCCGGGGGAACATGTGCTCCCGCCATTCATTTATTCCCATGATTAACTCCCCGGCTGGCTGGAAAAAAATGAAATACAATGCGATCCAGATCCAGTGCAAAGCAATACAAAGCTCAAAAAATATTATGATGAGCGGAGGAGTAATGCACGGCCCCCATTTTTTCCCATGATTTGTCAAACCACTAAAAAAAAAGTTTTTATTGCAAAAATGGGGACAGAGCGAGAGCAAATGGGGACGGAACGAGAGTGAGAGTCAGAGGTCAAATCTAGATGTGATTGAAGCGAGACGGGGAAAAAGGCCAATTTTTAGGTTTCTTGGGAAGGAAAAATGATGGGATATGGATATATCCATCCTCATCCCATCCACTCACTCCCTTTCCTTTCGCTGGGGGGAATGTCATCGTGGAACAAGGGGGAATATGAAAGGGAAAGAGGAGAAATGTACAATATAAGTAATGCGTATCCAGACCCAGATCCAGAGCCAGAGGCTGTGTTTCCTCCTCCGCACCACACCACACCACCAAAAAAAGACCGGCATTTATCGATAAAGCCCCGGCGGTTCCAGGAGAAGACAGGGAGAGTGAGCGAGCGAGATGGATCACATCTGGCATTTTTACCATCAGACTTCTCCAGATGTGCCATTCCATCCAAACATCCAATTCCGCGCAAAAAATATTCCTTTTAGTCCGCGAGATATTTTTATTTTGGGGGGATTTCCCTTTCACGGAAAATGGGAGGCATCCGGGGAATCCTAAAACCTATTTCTAATCGCTCGCCATGCCATGCCATGCCATGCCAGCCTTGGTTCTGGTCTGGTCTGTTCTGTTGGAAATATATATGGAATCGATGCAAGCTGCTGCTGTGCACCAAAGGAAAAAAAAACATCCTGATGTGATGCGATGCGATGGCTCATCCGAAAAATATACATGGAAAAAATGGAAACAAAGACAAAGACATGGTTTTCTTGCAGTGGGGTCTGGGATTCCCCCATTCCTCGATCGACTCGATCGAAGGAGAAAGTGTGAAAGAAGCGGGGCGACTGTTTGAGGAGAGGAGAGGCGCAGTAACAAGGAAATAATTGAGGAGAGCCGAACAACACTCTGCATTTAGGCCAGGCGGATGATATGATATGATTATGATGATGATCATGATGATGATGATGATGATAAGAACAACAACTGCGCAAAAAAAAACCCGGTGGTCTGGGAGGCGTTGCCGTGATGGATCTGACCAGCCAAACTAAGTATTTATGATCAGCCAAGGAATCCTCGTTTGTTCCCGAGAACCGAGAAGAGGCATCTATCTAGCTTGTTTTCCATTGATATTCCCATCAATCATTTCCCCGGAAAGAGGAGGGCTGGAAAAAGTGGAAATTGATTTGAACTTTGGAAGCTCCGCCTTGGAAGACCATTGAAATGAAATGAATTTGAAAAGTTTTAAAATGGAAAAAATTGAAGCTGAAATGGATGCTCCGAGCTAATTTTTTTAAAAGAAAGGTCATCCTTGTGAAGCTGTCCTTGTAGTCTGGAGGTTCACTAAGTTGGGTCGTTGGGTGACATGTCATGGAGAAAGTGTATGGAAGTGTATCGGAATCAATTTTTTTTGGGAGGAGGAATCAAGTGCAGACATGAGGAAAAGGGCTTTGATCGAAAGGGAGCAGACGAGCGAGCTTTGAACTGAGTCGGACGAATTGGATCGGATCGGATGGGAACGGGTGCATCTGAGTTTGAAGGCTGTCCAGTGCCAAAGCCAAACGCAAGTGGATTGGATGCTTTGTGTAAAAAAATCACCAGTCAGTCCTTCTGCTTCATTACCACTCAGCCCCACAGAAAAAATACCAGGATGCAGTGCTAGGAGCTAGTCCAGCCCCAGCCCTGGAAAGGAACGACCCCCCCCCCCCACCCCGCTTTAAAAATCGGGGTGCAGGGGACAGCTAGGCCATAACATTCAGAATCCATTGGCCATTGAGATTGAGAGTACCAGAAGCCAGAACCTCACGGAAATATGAGTGATCCCCGACCTCTGAAAAAAATGATTCAGGGCCAGGGAAAAAGTTGATCAGACTTCAGACTGAAATGAAGCGATCAAAAAAACGCTGGAGCTGGAGCAAAGGGAAAGGGTGAAGCATTTGATCTAACGATGATGAGCATACTTCCGGCCCAGATTACCCCACTCATAAAGAAGTGCAATTCTCCCCGGTGATCTTGGGCCATTTAGGTGACCACACACCCATGCAATAACCATGTAATTTCGATCCGTTCCGACTGGAAAACAGTGTCCAGTGGCTTCACCACACCACAACAAAGGGTGAGGAGGGGGACGTGTCGTGTGAGTGAGTGAGTGAACCCCTCGTTTCAGCTTGCCTTTTTCGTCAATCCATCCATCTGCCAACTGTCACCGAAACGGAGGCGATCAAGCAAGCAAGCGGAACAACAGCTTGGACACGAGCCAAGCCAATATGCCTTCCAGATTCCCGACTGGTTTCTTCGTGCTCATTACTCTTTGTGTGATTTTGCACGTGCTAAATTGGTGCCTTTAAAGAATTATTTTTTTCAAGAAGGGGATTCCCCATTGAGAATTGCACAATTACGCCAGGAATAATGAGCGAGCACCCTAGTCTCATCCTTCTCATTCTCCGATTTTGTCAGGTCCAGGTCAGAGTGCATTATCAAAAAAGTACATGCCATTGATGACTCGACGTGACAATCCATTGAGCTGACAAGCCAAGCTAAGCCAGGCCAAGAGAACATGACTTAGGACTACACTAGCTCCACTCCATGACACGGAACTGCTGACGTCTGATGAAGCTCCAGCGAGAGAATTTGAGTCTCATCGGCCCTTGTTCGATCCTTCTCCAGCCGGGGTAAGCAAGGAAGGATAATGCTTTCGTGAGTGAGCACACTACTTTCCTGTACTTGACTCTCCAGCTTGAGCTGGCACTCCCAGATCCAGACCTGCTTGTTTTTTCCAGCGTGCCTGACAAATGAAGAATGAACCATTTTTTTGTGCCTCCGCGTCACCGTCACCGTGCCATGGCATGTCATCTGCAGAAGTTGGCTTTGTACTTAGGTGAGTATAAAAAACCCCCCATCCCATCCCATCCCATCTCGATCCTCTCCAGATTCCAGATTCCAGAGGGAATGCATCAAAATCGAAATGCTTGCTTTACGTTCAGTAAGCCCACCATAAAAAAATTTGTTTTTCCCCGGAGAGACCAGAAGATCTGGAGACTGGAGAACTGGAGATGGGATCTGGTGGTGACGGTGACGGTAGGTTGACTCCATTTTAAGTTGTTATTTTAATGATGGGAAAACGGTCAAGTGGACCCCCTTTTTAAAAAAGCGTCACTTCCAGATCCAGATTCCAGAACTGGATTGAGTTGAAAGGCCGCTTTCCACTAGACCCACTCCAGATTTTAATGCGTTCTCCGGAAATTGACGACAGCAGCGGGATGGGATTGTAAACATACTGGCAACGCATTTAACGGAATTTTCATGAAAAAATATTCCATGTCAATTCCAAATTGGAATTTTTGGAGATTGAGTAAGTGCTATTCACCTTCTGGGAAGTTAAGGTTCCGGTTCCAGTCCACTCTTTTTAAAAATAAAATTCTCAGTAAAGTTTTTTCAGCCCCCACGAACTCAAATTCTGGAGAAATAATCATCAGTACATTTTTTCCATCAAGTTTGCATATTTTTTAATCTTTAAATGATTGGATTGGTTCAAGTCAAGTGGTCCAGGCAGGCCCAAGTATTTATCTGGGGTATTGCCTGGAGCCTCAAGGTAAAAATGAAGCAGGATTGGCGTATTTTGTGCTCAAATTACTGAAGTACTAATCCTTCCAGCTCCAGGTTGAGCCTGTGGCAGACATCAGATCAGGTGCGTGAGTGTGCACACATGTTCGCTCGCTCCAGGCAGGCAGGCAAGGTTATCAAAATAATAATTAATTATGAATGTAAAGCCCGTGTTGGGTTGAGGTACAATTACAATCCATAATTTATTGGATGTTGAGCGTTGAGCCAAGCCAAGCCAAGGACAAACAATGGGGGCATCAAAGACCCCACCCCCACCTTATTGTTGGTGAGCAATATCCAAAATCCAGCATTTTCTGCTGCAACAACACAACAAAGCTGAAGCTCCTTCCAGATTCCGGACTGATGCCAGCACCTGGAACCCTGGAAGTGACGTAATATGGCTTGAATTATCCGTTTCAAGAAGAAACGTCGCCTTTTCTCTTCTCCGGCTCCAGCTTGCATCGCACCACATCAGTGACGAACAAAAGCATTTTCCTTGAAAATGGAAATGGAACGGTGGAGCATGTGGATTGGATCGGATGTGGATGCATAAGTAAATAAAAAAAACACTGGCACGGCAATAATAGCATTAGAATCCCCCGGAGAAAATTGAATTAGACTGGGTGACAGGTGAAGAAAAGAACCGGGGAGAAAATAGGTGAGAAAAAGCACATGCCTTTAATTTGTCCCCCGCATTTATTCTCCAGGTTTTTTTGAAATACTCGAGTATGTCACGAGAGAAAATGAATAAATGAGGAGGAAAATACCGAAATCGTGAGAAGTACTGTACTGGAACTGGAAACTGGATGTCATCTACCTATGTAACTGTCACAACTCACGAATGGAAGGATAATCCTCCATGCTGGGGCTTTGTTCGGGGAAATGACAAATATTCTTCGAGAATGAAATGAAGCTCCAAGTTCCAAGACTCCGCCTCTATCTACTTTACATTTTATTCGCTTTTCTCATTAAATCGCTCGCTCGATCCATTAAAAATAAGCTCCAGCATTCATTTCATGATTTGCTGATGACCTGTCCCGGGCCAAAGACCTTCAAGTGTGCAATCGGCAATCATGCATTAGAACAAATTGTCTTGATTGACCATGACTGGCCCGAGACCGATTCATTATAAATTTGCAGGAAAAATTTGGCTAGGGGCAATGTGAGACATTCATTTCATAAAAATTCAGAAAATTATTCGAATTCTTTCCAGTCTATCCCTCTCCCCCCCAAATATTTTTCTTTATCAGTTTCCGATTGCAGTGGAAACTCCGCTCCATTCATTCCTCCTCGTCCCGTCTCGATCGCCTGGAGGTGGCCAAGCGGTGGGAAACCTTCCCTCCTATAATTACTTTTTCATAAGTGCACATTCCTCTCCGAAAAAATATCCTGCTCGTGGATGGATCCACACTTCCACTTCCACTTTCTGTTCATGCAATAATGTTCACATTCGGGAAAAAAATGAGTTCCCGCCATCCTGTACGTGTACTCATCCTCCTCATATCTTCCTCCTCTACTTATTATTTTTTATTCGTGGTGATCAGCAGCAGCACCCCTTGCTTAATTTCCCCCCTTGTGCGGTATTTATCCATTACGCTCATGGCTCATGTGTTGTGTTTTTTATCTAATTCCGTATCATTGGAAAAATGTGTAGCACCAACATCAACATCAACATCAGCTCAACAGCAGCATCCTCATTTCCCACCATACTAAATACATTTCTCCATGCCTGCCTCTTCCTCTGATCTGATCTGATGTGGTGTGGTCCGCACCCATCACATCACATCGCATCAGAAACAACAGCTGCTCCCTTCGCCTTCAGATGAGATCCCTGCCAAACCCAGCTCAGCTCAGCTCATCTCCCCCTTCCTCCCTCCCACCCACTCCACCATCTCATCACATTCTCCTCATAGATATCATATCATCATCATCATCCATCCATCCATCCAACCCAGTCCAATGATCCGAGTACTTGTTTTCCCCGTTGTTTTTGACATTTTTTTCCATCCTTTCTCGGAGGCTCCGACTTGGAAGTGAGTGCCATGGCGGAGACATCACTTCACCTCAAACAACAAAAAAACGGTTTTTATGCGTGCCCGGATAACAACATCCTTCCAAACTTTCCCCTTTTACGGGAACAACCTGCTCAACGGAGGAGCGATACCGATGCCGATCACAATTCACAATCCTTCTCCAGGAAAAAAAATATGTTGCTTCCTTCCATCATTCCACTGTATTGTGGCGGCAGCAGTTCCTGACACGACAGAGCCTGAGACTGATAGGGCGATCCTTTCGATCTCCTCCCCCTTCATTGGAATATTGGCACATGTGCGGCCCGGAAAATATGAATGTCACACCACCGCCACAATCAGCATTTTTTTCCCAGAGTATTCTGATCCCAAAGTAGGATTCTTCATTTCATGGGCCCCGGCTGCTCCAGCTACTTAATGCGGGAGAGCTGGATCTGGATCTTTTAAAAATTACGGAAAGGAAAGCTATATAAAAAATGCTCCGGGTGGGTTGGATGAAAAAACTTTGTAATAAAAAATTTGTTTGTCCTCCTCCACTCCTCCCCCACCACTCCACTCCACTCCACTTGATCGAAGGATTGGATTGCTCCAGGAGGAAAAGAACATGTGCTCCTGAGAACTTTCCTACCTTTCCCGCATCAAATCTCAGCATAATTTTTCTCCAGGGGGACTCCGACTCCACAAGGAAGTATTATGGATGGAGGGAGACTGCTGCTGGCTGATGCTGATGTAATATTATCCTGCACCCACCCACCCCACCTCCACTCCACTCCACTCCACCTCAAAATTAATTTTTTCCTCCAGAGGCACCATCCGTTTAAAATTATAATGAAAAATCGAGTCTGCTCATTTTTTTCTGCTGGAGAGTAGCTGGATGGCCGGAGTTCACTCTTTTCCCTGCAAATGCAAATGGTGGTTTGGTTTCGCTGGAGGTTTTCTCATTAAATACTCCAGCTCCAAATGCTGCATTGCACTTTTCCCCGGAATGGGCGTAGTTTACTGCACTCCCCATTAAAAAAAAGCTTTGAGGAGGAGAGAGGAACTGGGGAACATGTTGGATTTATTATGGCCATCTGGCTTAATAGATTAAAAATCGACAGATTGGAAAATCTACAGCTTTCTCCTTTTCCAATTAAATGGGATGGAATGGACTCCAGCTAGAGGGGAAGAAATCAGGTCTCGTTTTGATTTCCCCTGGAAGGATTTATTCTTTTCGGGAGGGAAGAGCTACTACCTCTCAGCGATTTCCTGAAATCCTGAACTCTCAGCATTTACCAAAAAGAAGAATTTCCAGGCACAATATCTTCAAAATGATTTTTGAAGGATTGGATTTCGATAAATATCTCAGCCGTCCCAAAATCAATTAAATTCTCTCACGAAATTCACGCATCCCGCTACCCCCACCACAAATATGCATTCTAGACCCGCAAATTTTATACAAAATCATATTTGTTTTTCGCGAATAGATACTTTTTTGGTCAGTCCGAATTCGCAAAAAAACAGGTCCGAGCCCAAGCTGACCAACTCTCATTGAAGTGGCGCGCTCATTCATTTCATTCATTCTTCTCCTAATCTGGAAGCAGGTTTCCTACTCATCCTTTCCAGGAGCTTATCAATCCCATTCGTGTTTGGGGAAAGGTGCAGCTGTCATCCAGTGAGTTTTCCCTGTGCCTTCCTCATCATCATCATCATGATCATCCTCCTGCCGCCACTTGCACACTCCCATCCATCCATCCACCCATCCATTCCAGTTCCAGCCTTAGCCGCAGCCGTTTCCCTTTCTCCAGGCAGGAGATACCGGCACTCACCAAAAAAAAACTTTCGGTCTATCTTTCTATCTATCTATTTCTCCAGCCAGCCATCATCCATCCATCCATCTCCTCAAACAAAGTAAGTACACTGGAGCATCCGACCCACCCGGAATCCCTGGGAAAGGACTCCCGGTCTGTTGGATTGGATTGGATTGGATCAGAGGGAAAAAAACATTTCCCCTCAGATGATGATGATGGTTTCCACCGCTGGAAAACTGTTTCACTTTCCACTTTTTTTGAGTTCGCCCGGAGTGAGTGAGTGAGTGAGAAAAAAAGGATGAGACGACACATGATGATGAGTAATGCGAACGAGCGGGTGAGTGAGTGAGTTCCAGTTCCAGTGGCAGTGCAGAAAAAAGAAGTGCTGGGATCTGCCGATGCGATCGAGCTCGAGAGGCGAAGGCAGAGCCAGAGCCGGGGCACAGCTGAGCCGGGTCTCAGGCTGGGCCTTCAAACCCCAAAGCCCGAATATGCAGAAGGAAAAGAAGGGTACACACAGACAGTCATTCTCCTCCTCCTATTCATTTTTTTCCCTGGGAGCTCCAGCTCATCCATCTAACAACTATCCTATCGAAAAACCTGGACTGGGAATAGCAACTTCCCCATCCCAATCCTTCAAAAAAATGCTCATGTTTGAGTAGACCTCCGAGTTCGTATGAAAATTTTCCCCGACAAACAAACAATGAGGGCATCTCACTCACTCAGAACAATATATTTCTCCTGGAGAAGACAAGACAAGAAAGACAACCATCCTCCTCCTTCTCTTTGCCGCTGCCACCATTCATTTTTTTCCTCCAGGAGTAAGATTCACACGGGCTGAGAGTGAGCTTGAGGGGAAGAAAAATGTGTGGGATAACGATAACTCCAGAATAAAAAGGAGGGAAGAAGAATTATACACTCCGGGTCTTCGAGATGCCCCTATTCATCCTTCCCCCTCGTTTTTTGGGTGATGATGATGATGATGGTGATATGATGGGAAGATTGAATGATGGGGGGAAGTCCCATCTCACCAAACAAACAAAAAAACAATTCTTTCCCTGGAATAATCCCTTCCTCCCCGGGAAATGATTACATGAATTAAACTAGAGCAGATGGACCAGGGGGCCTTATCTTTGGGGAAAAGGAAATCTGGCAGGGAAAACTTTTATCACTTTCACCTTTCTCCTGGAGCAAAAAAAACAGAAGGAGGAGGATCAGGGAAAACTTTTATCACTTTCACCTTTCTCCTGGAGCAAAAAAAACAGAAGGAGGATGGAGGTGGAGCTGGATCTGGATCTGGAGGAGGAGGATGCTGGTCAAATAAGTAAATGGAGAGGGACTGGTGATGTGATGAGATTAAAAGGCCAAGTGGAAATAGATTATCCAGTGATGATTTCATTTCCATGAATAGGGCATAACTAACTTACAGGAAGTAAATAAAAGTTTTTTAAACATTTGTCCAGAGAAAAATCCACTAATTAGTGGTACAGTCACGAACAAGGAGAGTTTGAGGAGGGCACATAAGTCCATTCTATTTCTCCTTGGTTTATAGTTGGGCCTGAGGTCGCATTGGGTGTTCCTTTAATTTCGTGACGTCCTCATAAGTACACATAGAAAAGGAGAATAAAATTCCCTGGAAGGGGGAAAATGATGAGCTAGAGTCTGGAGTGTAGGTTGTCACTTTAAGCTCCCATAAACTTTGCTCGCTCACGTTCCCACTTCCCACATTCCCCCCGTCATAAACGAAGGTGTCTTCGGGGGAGAAGATTCGATCCAATCCGACAATGTTGTCACTTCCTCCCCATCACCCAAGTACTTATCTCGCTCGTCTCGTCTTGTCTTGTTTACCACCGCCACCACCACCAAGCGAAAGCAAACAGCTAGGGAGCGGGGAAATGGAATGTGAAACGATGAAGGAAGACAAAGTGCCAATAAAACATCTCCAGGTTTTAGGCACAACTACTTCTCCTTCGGGGGAGAGGGAAGGAGAACGCAGAAGTGGGGAGTCTCCAGTCTTCACTTTTACAAAATCTCGTAAGGATTCAAAAGCAACTTNGAAGTGGGGAGTCTCCAGTCTTCACTTTTACAAAATCTCGTAAGGATTCAAAAGCAACTTGCAGTGTGGGTTTTATTACTGCCCATAAATGGCTGGAGAATTGAGCATGCAAAAATTGTTGCCTTTACCGAGCACTTCAGGGGCTTCTAAGCACCTCCAGAACCGACCAAGACCTAAATACATGAATTCCTTAAGAACCGGAAATGGATGAAGATGCAGCAAGCTGCAAGCTAATCGATCAGGCAGAATTTTGGCGAAATGGAAGTAAAGCTAATGAAAGTTCTCGTGAGGATTTCCGATTTTTCTCCAGGATGCCAGGTTCGTCCCTTGTGGAAAATGCCTACCAATTCCAGGAACACGTCGAGTTAATATCGCAGTGTTGACAAGAATACTTAGTGCGAAGCGTTTCCTTCGGGTGGCTGACATTGGTCAGAAAAATAATCTGAACCTGTTCCGGGGAATATTTACCCACCACAAAATTCAAAAACAAATTCATTCCGTCAAAATTCCTTTCCCCGAACAAGCTGATGAAGCAAACTGGGTCATTCGATTCGATCCATACTCATATCCCATCTCTTTCCTTTTTAAGTTGGGAGAGTGGAACTGGCGTCAAGTGAGCCAGCTCATAGCCTCGCCTCGTGAATATATTTTTTTTCCTGGGCCTGGCATCCACCGCATGACCAATCATCATCATCATCCTCATGCCCCGCAAAAGGAGTATACGTAAGTAGGTAATTCTTTTTCCCCAAAAAGCTCCTCTCATTTTCGCCAAGAGTAATCAACACATCATTTCCAAATCTGTCATCGCCAGACCAAGAAAACCTCGCCCTGGTTGGCTGGATACCCCTTCCTTCCTCCCCAGAGCCCAAACTTTGCTCCATGCATAGCGATAGGACCCGACCCGAGAAAAAAATCTCTCGCCTTCTATTTTTGCAGTCAACTAAGTATTCCACTTCCAGTGTACCACCAACCAAGCTTCACGTCAATAAAAAGATGGAATGGAAGAAGAAATTCCAATCCAGTCCAATCCAATCCAATTCCACTGCCAGCTCCAGACGAGCGCGGCCATCTTCTAGAAATATTGAAGTCAACCAGCACCAGCAAGAGTCACTTCCAGAGTGACACAAATGGAGTGCTAATTCCCCCACTGTCAGTCCAACTTCCCAACATGATGACGCCTGTGCTGAAAATACATTCTCGAGGTACTGGATTTCTCCGGACTGGATAATTTCCACTGGATTGTGTACTCAACTCCAGAGTTCCAGAGACCCGATAATTCCTCAATTTCTTCAAAATTATCTAAATATTTATCATTTACTTCACAATTTAAGCTCCATTTGTTCTCCAGATCTGTTAAATATTATTTCCTCCGGAGGAGTTTTTTTTCCCCGTTGAGCAAGTTCTTCCAGCAGGTGGTCTGTCTACTTATTCAACCCACTCCACTGTGAATTTTTTTCCCACTTCCTTCCTCCAAGAATTACTTAAGTACATTTTCCCTGATGCCTAGAACAAACATCTTCAACTTTAAGTCGGAGACCAACTCAACTCAACCGATCCTAAACAGGCTTAGGAGGAGGACGGAGGACCACCGCGAAAACCGAGACGAAGAATCTCATTCCCTTTTTATTCCTTCATTTTCACACTTCTTCCTCCTCAATTTCTTTTTCCCCTTCCCCAATATTTTCATTTTCGCTTCCGAGAAGGAAAACTCTTGTGGCTTTGGTGTCACCGCCAAAACCCAACTTCCAACTTGCTCCCTCCCTCCCCCCTCTCATTTAAATTTAAAAGTGTATACTTAATACTCCTCACAATTGGAATCGGTGAGTTCAGTTCAGACTCCAGCAGTCCATAGCAAGCTTTCCAATTTTTTCCCCTCAGAGGAGAAAACTTTTTTCCCCTGGGCTGAAACAATAATGGACGAAGAGTGAGTGAGGACTTATTAGTACCACCTCCACCGCACCTCCGTGTTCGTCATTATCATCACCACCGCTCCCACTTCCAGTACAATGGTCCGCTCATCATATTATATTGAGTGTTATCAAAAGCCCCCCGAAAAACTTTCCCATTCTCCAGCCCCAACCGACCAAAGCTTCTTCCTCTGGAGGAGGACGACCAAAATTCGTTGCGTTGATGACAACTTTTTCGTTGGTGGTGGAAAACCTCCATTTTAATTCCTGGTCACAGACCATCATCATCACTGGGTCCATCCTGGAGTCCTCCTTTTATATTTGCACAACATTATCATCATCAGTGCCATCCCACTGGAGGACGTGGCGCGGCATAATTACATGAGCACCTCTAGATTCACTCCTTCCCTCAGAAATTATTCTGTATTTTCCATCAGCTTCAAAATACCTTC
>JAHZNH010001677.1:0-59117 GCA_027744355.1 Tyrannoseira gladiata | reverse complement strand
CTTTGACCCATAAAGGATGGGTAAGAAACTTTCGTTTTACGCATTTTCTTACATAAAAAAGAGTGGAGAATCTTACCCATACCTCAGAAGGCCGTATTTTGAAGCATTTTGCATTTGCTAAAATCTGTGTTCCTTGGTAAGCATAGTCGAAACCTTCCGATGTTTGGTCAGTTTTTTTATTTGGCCGGGAAGTTAGTGTAGGGCGGGAAGTTGTCCGCCGGGAAGCTAGTAGGGTGGGAAGTACCCGGGCGGGAAGCTAGTAGGGTGGGAAGTACCCGGGTGGGAAGTTAGTAGGGTGGGAACTATCCGGGTGGGAAGTCAGGATAGGGAAAGTGCATACCGGGAAGTCAGTGTCGGGAAATGCCACCAAATCATCACGATGATCATCATGGAAAATTCCCACATCCACATCCCTGGCATAAAACATAAGCCAGGGGAAAGCCATGTTGTGCATGCATGTTGTCGGTGGTGGTGGTGGTGGGTTGCATGAAAAAAAATCCTGAAATAAATGGAGATGTTGTGTGGGGGAGGAAAAGGAAAAACATTTATGGGAGTAAGAGTAAGAGGATCAGAGCAGAAATGAAAATGAACGATTGCCACTACAACGGCGCTGGAAGCAGCAGCATCGGTGGTGGTGGTGTTAGCGATGGTGAGTTGTGACTGTTGAATGAAGATGCATTTTGCCTTACTCCCCGTCGTGAGCCGTGAGAAGGAGAGAAAAATTGGGGGATGCTGATGCCGTTTTTTTGAGATGCACTGCAACTACCCAAGGAGTGCACATCAAATTGAGAGAAAAAAAAGTGAGAGGGTCTCCCCCACACACACAACACCACCACCGTGCCATGCCACCGGTGAGGCTTAGGGAGCTAAGAGGTGGAATGTGAGCGAGTGAGTGAGTGAGTGAGGGAGCAGGGGGAAGAGGGGATATTTTTTTGATGAAAGTTGAACAAAGTGTAAGATTCCTTCCAGAGTGAGTGAGTACATCTTGCTTTCCCTTAGTATGCTAGCGAGCTTTGTGACCAGTCAATAAAACGTATTACGCAATGTCAAAAGAATAAAAAATCGAGTGTAAAGAGAATAAGAAATTGTAACAAATTGCGTAGAATGGAGAAAGAGAGATTTCTTCGGAGATTCCACAGAGGGAAAGAATCTGTTCTCATGAATAGGAAATCAGATCGGATGGATACACCGATAATAATGGAAAATACATAGATACATGAGTTGGGCTTTGAGCAGAAGGGAAAAACCTCGTTGGAAATAGGAAGAAAAGAAATAGTTTTTTTTTAACTTAGATAAACTCTCTCCCGGTCATTTCACTGTGGACTACAAACTGACTACAAATTATCATGGCTCAATCCAATCCTCATCCTATTCTGACCATGAGTGAATTTCATTAAGTTTCCCAGAACGCAGATAAAGTGGTAGTAGCTAGAAACAGGTAAAACCCATTCAGGGGAAGTGAAGGAATGATATAGAGGCGGAAAAACATTTTAATCACTTTCTTACTCCAGTGAATGTAGTAGTAGTATAGCTACGCTTAAGGACAAAGAAAAAAATATTTCAAGAGGGATCGTCTCAGCCCATGCCTAATTCTTCGCGAGGGGCACCCCACAGAGAGAAAATGAAAAGAGGAATAAAACATCGGCGGAAGATACACACAAGAGCACTGTAAGAACTCCCACTCTCGGTAATAAAAAAAGGCGGGCTGAGTGGCATCGCGGCGAGCGAGTGAATTTTAGAGGAGCGAAAATGGCTTCTTGGTGGGGAAGGAGTGGGAAATTGCAATTGTGGGCAAATTAACAGAGATTACATGGTTTTCGCTAATAGGATCAGGGTCATTTAAAGCTCCTCTTCAAGACAAAAGCAATGACATTCAAAGGGGGAGAAGGAGAGCCCAAACGGCCTCTAAAGACGAGGAAATAATAAAAAAAACTCCTGGTGCTCATCCTCACAGAACTCAACTCGTTTTTTCCTCCTCGCGGAAGTAAACTCAAACTTCCTCATTCTCACCATCACCAACAACCTTAGAATTGTTTTGCGGTTGGCATTTTTACTTAAAGTGGGGAAAATGACCTGACGGAAAAAAGATGGCTATGGCTACATTGTGTACGATGAACACCTCCAGAAGCAGACTACTCACCACCGCTTCCCAAGTTTTCGAAGAGGAAATCATTTGACCACATTTTCTTACAAACGCGCTACAACGGCACTGATTCCTTGTCTATCCCAATCTCGTTGCTCCAAACTGTGGAAGGAAGAAAAATATCAACGCAGGCCATATATTTGTTTAGCTTCACTCGCACAGAAAAAATCTCTTCTGTGTTTCTCCCCAATCCAAAAAAAATCTGTCTTTTGGTTTGGTTTGGTCTTGTCTAGTTGTCTTGAACTTGCTTCTTCGTCTTCGTCTTCACTGAATGCAAAAGTCCGTGAGAAAAAAATTCACTTGATTTCCTTTCCTCTTCCGTCTTCCTCCTTCCCTCCCTCAAGTCGACACTTTTGTCTGGGAAGGAAAAAAACGACATGGGTTCGGATGTGATCCCATGTATACGATGTGAATAAAAATGTAGTAAATGTTGCTCCTCTTCATAGATCCCTTCTCTCCAGCTGGTTTTTTTCCAAGTGTGTGCTCAAATGATGGGATTGCACAGGTTGGTGAAACTGTTCCCATTTGTACAATATGTTTGCTCGGGATGAAGTGAGCTGAGAAAGTGAAGAAGGAAATAAATTGCTCTGCATGGAAGGATCAGACAAGTAGTTTTCCTCCCTTTTAACTCTCTTTTAAACGATTTGTTTGAGCGTTTAGTAGTACTACAGCAACTTCTTCCACTGTTGCTTCAACCTCTTCGAACATAACAGTATCTATTCAGCGCTCAAGTAGTTTTTGAGAGCTGTTATTCTGCAATATTTTTCCGGATAATGCATTAGAGCATCTATGAATGTTTCGCTGTGAGCAATACTAGCTGCATAGTTATTCCACTGTCACTGGAGTATTTACACTGTATCTTTATTTCTCCATTTTGGTCTTGTATTCATCCTACTATCTACTATCCTGATCCTACCCCGTTCTTTATGGAGCGACAAAAGAGGATGAGTTTCTATTGCATTTTATGGTCGTTAAATGCTCTGTTTAATGGAGCGGAGAACTGGAGGTCACAGTGCAGAGCAGAGTGAGCTTCCCATGCCATGCTATCCCACCTCCGGAAGATATTACTTTTTTGGGGAAGGAATGTGCGTAAAATGTACTATATCAATTTGAAGGCAATAATCTTAAAAAGGAATTTTCTTTATTTTGGCGCGATCGAGCGGAAATAATAATTTGAATGGCTGAGCAATTGAAATTCTTATTAAATGCATTGGAATATCTGGCTAAATATTTACAGGTAAACTTCTTTAAAGTTATATAATTACATAATAATTAGAAAAATCGTCAGATAAAAAATATAGATGCCATTTCTGGTACATGGACCTTAATCACTGGTTGATGTTCCAACCATAATTCTGATTAAAACTCGAACTTCGCGGTGCGCTGGGAGCGTAGTGGGGTGCAGTTTCTCGTGGGGGTAGTGTAGGGTAATGCACAGTTCGTGTCTGATACGAATGATGAATGCCTTGTTGTGGTACCACTGGCACATTGACATAGGTACTTTGGATGTGGTTGTTTTCGCTGGACACAGGATTTGACTTCGGTTGCTCTGCAGAAGAGTCGCATCAAATTAACAAGAATGAGGATTATGGAGTTTTATGATTAAGTATCTAATTGATTTAAATTCAAATACCGCGTTCTTTTGTAGTATTCGTATTTTGAGCATTTCCCTCCGCCCGACTCTGGCTCGTTGAGGAGCAGATTCTGCGAGCGCATATAAATATCAGAGTCGCGACCATTACCGTTGCCACTACTGCTGCAGAGATAATTGCCCCTTTCGGTATTCTAGGACCACAGGAGCAATCTTTTCCCGCTGAATTACAGTCCAGCCACTCTTGGCCTGTGAACTCAAAGCACTTCCTGGTTTGAACCGAGTTTTAAAATCAAGAAGGGAGTGTACATTTATTGTAGTTCAGTTTCTACTCAATATCATGATTTACGTACTTTATTCAATGAACTTACTCTCTGCAATACGATTTGCAATAGTCTTCCCGGGTATAATCCGCCTCAACACAAGTCCCAACCACACTGATAAGCAATGCTACGGCCGAAAATCTGATCATCGCAGCGTCTTCTTAGGAAAGTTTTCATGATCGAATCTACCCGAGCATGTGAACACTAAAATCTGGTAAACGAGCTTCCATGAAAAAGTGAGCGGTAATGAGAGTAAAAAAAATATGAAAGCCCAAGTGACCACAGCTGACCGACGCAACACCAACACCAAACACGCATTCTCGTCATCAACCGTAATGATTCAGACAAAAGTGTTTAAAGCGTTCGATTGCCTAAAAATAAATGACTCATGTTATAGCGATAATACGCAAACTTAGAATAGCCAAATACAAAAAGTAGGGCAGCTCATGCATACTTAGGCAACTTTATCACGTCCGTCAAACATTTATCAACAAACGCATTGCTTGAGTTTGTAGCGACAAAAACTGAGCGTAATCACAACTCGCTCGCTCGCTAATACGGGAGAAGCAGTTTTATTTACGAAATCCTGTAATACAAATAAACCTGACTCTTAATGGCAAACCATTAAGTTCAATTAAATCTTCTGTATTCATATTGGATCGAATTTTCGCCAGTACTTTTACACAGATATTCATAGTTTTTCCGAGTAGAGATATCAGTTATGTGTTAGCAATAAATGTAATTAACGGATTGTACTTTTACTAATTTTCAGCGCTGAATAAGGGGCCGGAGTTTGGACAGAATATACCCAATGTGACTGTAGCTGTTGGAAGAGACGCCTCCTTGCCGTGCGAAGTAAAAAATTTGGGAACACATAAAGTAAGTTGACAAAACACGCCCACCTATTATTGTATTGTTTTGTATTATTTGACTTCCAAAAAGTTAAATGGTGGATAAACACATTTATCATTAAAATCATATCAATAAGAAAAAGCTTGCGCACATAAATAAGTAATTGTGATATGTAACTGATGATTTCATGACTAGCTAAAATCTGTGGCATTAAATCGTACTGTTAAAAGCAATGGCAAATTCATTCACTTACCTTCCGTATAAAATCCTTTTCCTCCAAATTTCTAACAGATTTTATTTCAGAGGCTTAGCCCTAAAAGCATTCTCTCTTGTTAAAAATACATCCTCTTTCTTCCCCAATTTCCCCCGCTTCGCCACAAAATTCTGTTTGGTTTTGGCTGCCTCATTACAGCATAACACTGTAAGATTATTGTTGGATTTCGAGATCTTTAAAGTTCCTTCATCCCTAAAGTTATGCAGAGATAGATATTGCCTGCGAATCCAATCCATTCTCCAAAAAAACGGCTCAGGGAATTTTCTCCTGGTGAGGCATTCATCTGTATCTAATTGTAATAAGCTTTTCTTCCTCCGACCTCCAAACCAAACCGAGCCAATCTCTCAACATCTCAGGATTTTTTTTTATATCCCATTTCCTTTCCCACTCCGAAGATCAACCACACACTTTTCCTTTTAATATCTTGTTCGCCCTCTTTACGTACTTTGTTTTCATCTCAGGAGATGGGAATCTCGATCATCACGGCCGGAATTCTATCCTTCACACCTATCATCTTACAAGATGGAATGGATCGCGAGTGATTTGCCATTTCCTCCATTTTTTGATCCTCTCATACTAGTACTTATCATCATCATCCCCAATCCCCACACACCACTTCACTCCTCCAGCCCAAGCCTACTCACTCGAAAAAGAAGAAAGCATCGCGCGCGTAAAGATGATACGGGTAGAAGAAGTGGGAATTCTCGACATGTTTGACATTCCTGATTTCTCCAAAGGTGGGAAATGGCTGGATCAGAGATAATGGCACAATTCCACTCCACGTCATTTTAATAGGGATAATCCTCGCTTTTTACACCATTTAAACTGATGTCGTGATTCAGGTACTCATATGGTATCCCAGAATTATATTTCCTTCTCAGAAAAAAATATTTGAGATGAACTGCTTCCTCTTCTCAAGTTGGGGCAAACTCCGATGGTCCATTCCATCATCTTCTTTCCTACTGAAACGGGATTCTCCAAGAATAAACTTTCCCTTCCAAATTGTATCATCGCATACCACGTTTTTAGCAACATAAACCAATTGTTTTTTTTTTTGTGTAGATATATATCCCTCGTGGAAAAACAAGTTTGAATTTTTCAACTCGAAACCCCGTTCAGGATAAAAATAAACTGAAAGTTTTATAACACTTAAGTAAGTACATTACACAAGATCAGATCAGAGAGAGAAGCTCACCTTTTCCCGGAAGCACATCAAAAAAAACTGAATTCCCCACCTCGGAGGGGACGGAGCGCTCCGGTGGGCGAACAAAAGGATCATATCATATCATAATATTATGATCACCTCTTAACGAAATAATATCGCATAAAATTCTTACCATAAAATATATCGTTTTTTTTCTCTCTCGTGGATGTAGGATTTCTCTCCTTTGTCATTCATCTCACGTCCCCTTCATGCATACAGAGAGGGTTTGTGTGTGTGTGTTGTGTTCTGTACTTACTGGAGCAGAGCAGACGCTCCACTCCACTGAGGGAAAAAAATAAGTAAAGTTTATGCATAACATCCCCGGAAAAAAAGAGAAAGAGTACGTGTACAGATCATTCAACTGACTTCTTTCTTGGATACTTTCTTCCGGGGGAAAAATAAGGACTGGGCTGGGGACTAGATACTTCCTCCGCTGTGTTAAGTTGGCGTAAAAGCAACATTTTTTCGGTAAACAACCATAAAACTAAATCCATTCAAATGGACTGAAGAAACACTAAAAAATTAGATAGATGTGATGTGAGGGCGAGCCGCGACCAGAATATGAATTACCGACGCTTATTCGCTCTGTCCGACTGTACTTTAGTTTACTTGGAATTGGGAGGAAGTCAAAGGTCCATGATCTTTTCATTATTCCATGATCACATAATATCTTCCTTGTTTTGAATTTCTAAATTGGGAATGTTTACCACTTCAGTGGTGAAGAATGCTCATAATAATCATATTTTCGCTAATCAGATCTGATCATCAATAAAAATTCATAATTGGAAATCATAATCATAGCAGCTCCATATTCACGAGCAACGGTTCTCGAGTACGTAATTTTGTCTAAATTAAGTGCTTATGCAACAGATTATTCCGCTTACCACGGAATTTCCCATTATTATCCGTATTTGATTTGTAGGCACATCATTCCCTTCTGTTTCTCAACCCATTCGCAAATAAAGACATGATTGAAAATCCCACAACTAATCTATCTAATCTATCTTTTTGATTCATCACTCTGCCACTTGATTAAGCAAGTCCATAACCGATCGCAACTCAACCCCGCGCAAGTTCATTATTTACACGCGCTGATGAATTCAAATGGTCGCGTTCCCACTCCCACCCAAACTGCGGAATTAAGTGAGTGGCCAACATTTCCAAACTTTTTCCATTAATTTCATCTTGCTGTGCTGCACATCACCCAGCCTAGCGGAGCGAATCCACTAACTAAAGGGAGCCTACTACTCCTATCTACTCTAGTGAGAATGCAGATTGTACTAGAACTCTTCACCGTGTATTTATATTTTATAGCGTTGGAGAAAACGCCAATTACAATTCCAGGCTCGTATCACTCATTGAGGAGGAAGCCATCACAAACAAGGAGCTTCCCACTTGATAAGGGGAAAATGCTTTCTTATTCCCTTCGTTATTCTCACCTCTTCCCACTCACTCACTCACTCCCGACCCAAATTAGCTGTTCTAAATAAAAGATTAGGATCAAAACAAGAGAGAGAAGCCACACGAGAAGAAATTGTGATAAACCTTTTATTTTCATGGGAGTAGTGTTACACTTCGAGTGTAAATATCCCCTCAGAAGAGGAAAAAACGAGGAAGCATCATCATCGAAAGCAGCCAACCACCCACTTCACTTCACTATTTCTACCCCATTCCTCCCGTCTTTGTCTTTTTGCATGCCCCTCGTTTCTCACCTTTTTCATCTTCTTTTTTTTCTTCCACTGTTCCTCCTCCAGCGAGGGAGAAAAAAACAGACAGGAAACAACCACCAGAAAGAGAAGGAGGGAGCTAGCTCACTAGCTACTTCTGAGTCAGGGAGCAAGACTTGTCTTAAAAATTGGGTAGAGGATATTAGACCAACATTTTAAAACTCCTTTAGTTTCAGATCAGGCATCAATCCGTCTTGAATACTTTCCTGCTCTGAATGCTAATCAAACTGCATTCTCCCCAAAGTACCATATCATTTGACTAGCTTTCCCAGGAATAGTAGTCACTGCTCACGCGGGCATAAACCCCATCTGTTCTGTTCCCTTTTTTTAAAAAAAGAAAAAAAAAACCATTCCTTCCACATTCCTCTGAAGCATTAGTACTAAGTTTTACTCACTATTTTCCCTCAACTAAATATTTTTTTTCTCCCGATCACACTCTTCCAGAAGTAAGAAGTACTTTCTCCCCATCCGTGGAAACTTTCCTGATAAAAAGAGATCTCACGCGGTTCGACATGTTGATGCCGATATATAAATGAGAATTTTTCTTGCATTTAACGGGTTCAAAATGGCTTAACCTCGAATTCGTGCGGGATGAAGTACTTACTTAAGTTGGGACGAGGAGAGAGAATCCGAAAGACGTTTAGACAAACACAAAATGGTCGCGCGGATCATCATCATCATCATCATGATCATCGGGTAGTCAGTCAGCTGAAGCAGGAAGTAAGCCGTTGAATATGTATATAGGGGAACTAGAACTCCATAAAAAAATCCTGGGTGGATGAAGATGGTATAGGTGACAACTGGATTAAAACCTCTTGAGTAAACTTCATGATGTGGATTGGATGGAAGGATGCTTCGCTCGTTCACTCACTCACTTTACTCTTCAGTAAACATGAGGACTTTTTCCTTATATGAGGATCACTATTTCCATATATGAGCGCATGGTAGATGTGATTTGAATAAAAATTTAATTTCTTACTTTAAAAGCATTTTCTCCTTTTACAAGATCTTTATCACTCTCGCCTTCATCTTCTTGTGACGCAAGAATTTTTTTCCGATGCTCAATGCTATGCTGGCTCCTTTCCGGTTTCCAAACAAACGATCCTCTTCTTCTTCTCTTTTTGTCTTCTTGAATGACTGCACTGACAAACAGTTTTCATCTGTCAATAAAACGGTCGATATGTGTATTTTCCTCGGGAAAAAAGAGTGGTATTGAGTAATGCCACGTCAAGTTGGCCAAATTGCATTATAAATTTATGAGGCGAAAGCATCGAATAAGTGGTGAAATCGCTCCTGGCAGAGAAGGCCATCCAGTCATACTCATACTTTGGCTTTCGATTTGGATTTGTGGGGATGTGGGGGTGGGGAAAGTGATGAAAGCTCTTGTGGATAGCAAGTCTTAGTCATTCCATATCTCACAAAGAATTTAATATCAAATGCTCCAGTTTTCATTGTCACCATTCACCACCACATCATCATCACATGCTCCTCTTTTTACACTGAACTTGGAAAGCGAAAGAGTAGTAATAAATTTGGAGTCATTGCTCTTCCCCACTGCTCCTATTGGAATGTCACACACGACTTGTTTCAATACATCATCTGAGGAAAAAGCAATGAATATGTGGGGGTCTAGTTCTTGTGGGTGGATGCATGATGATAGAAAATGAGCGGTTATTGGATGCGCCCATGCAGCAAATCGCTCCTTTCACGATGGACTATTATTTCGGGAAATATTCCGTGATTAAAATAAAAGCGGAGGGTGCAAGAGATGCATGAGGATTTTTCCATAAAAAATCTTCATAATTTCATTTTATCGATTTTTCCTCAGAAGCATTGAAATGAATAGCAGAGACCGTGATTTCTTTTAACGGGAACTACATAAAATTCTTATCGATTGACCCAAACCACTCCTCCAAGGCCCGTGTAAGGACGAGTACGTCTGGTAATTTACATATAAACTGTACTTGATAGTACTCAAGAATCCTCATAATATTCATATTTTTCTGGATTAAAAATATAATGATAAACTCAAGTCGATAAAACGAGATAAGGCACGTCCGTTTCCACTTTACGTTCCAGTTTGCTTGGTTAAACGAGATTACAGTTTTAGATGGTCAGTAAGTCCGTGCTAAATTTTTTCTAAAGATATTTTTGCCTATTTTTAGCCTTGAGATTTCCATAACTGTTATTTATGAAAATCATCGAGTTTAATGGCTTTGTGGCAATCTAGACGAATTCGAGCAAATGCATCACCTCCCCTTAAGTTTTAGCTTCACAGCCTTTCTGATAGCTGCGTAAATGTCGCATTTAAATCAATTTTACGTGCATGCGAGACCCAGACAATAACAACAATAACGCCTGTCGAATCAGTCGCGTCTGGAAGCCCTCATTAATTAAAGAGAGCACAGCAGTCCCCTCATCAAATCATGGTTGCACAATACCGATCCAAACCAAACCAAACCACCCCAGTCCATTCACTTCCAGTTCTAGTCCGGTCCCATCCAAAATCCAACCCACGGAGTGAACTTCTTTGCCCCTCTCTGCAAAAATTTTGGGAGATGGGGGATGCCACCATGCCACACCACGATGCTGCTGTTGATGATGATGATGATTGTAGTAGTAGTACTACGGTGCGTAGTATTTTTAAGCTCCCTTTACAACGTGAAGATTGTTGGGAGAGAGTCAGCCTGTGTGATTATGATCCGCTTTGGGATTTTCCCTCCGACTTTCCACTAAATCCATCCATCCGTCTCTCCAAATTACCCTGTAAAATGCAATGCAGCTTGCATCTAGCAACGCACAGCGCTGAACAAGAGAAATTCACTCCATCGCATCAGAGGGAAGCTATCTAGTCTCGTCGAGTCCTAGTCCTAAACATAAACCCACCAAAGTCATATCTGTTTAATAGAGCACATGGAATTCTCTAATTCCTCCAGTCATCCCAGTTCACTCTGCAGCCCTGCCTCCATGTAGCCCGTAAGTGGATGACGTTAATAGAGTGTACATAAGCATAAAAGTAAGCAAAACGACGAGGATGAAGCTGAGATGACGACGATTCGATGCGATGTCGACATTTCCAAAATCCCATGCAATGAACTCAACTCCAAACTCACAGATACAGAGATGAAGTTATTTTTTTCTTCCGAAGCCTACCCCTGCCCCTCCTTTTCCCCTATTCCTCCCTCTGCCAAAAAAAGACTTATGACTGAATGGCATTAATTAATGAAGTATAGAATTTAATTTAGAGACATTGGAGAATTAAAAACAACTTGGGGATTCCCATCAACCTTCTCATTTATTTTGAGCGTGTATACAACTTGTACTTTTGTTCAACCCTCATCGTTTCAGTCATTTCCCCATCATCGTCATCATTCCTCTGACTCTGACTTGACTTGGGAGGGATCGAGGAGAACACCCAAGGATTGAATAAATGTCCCCTTGCTCAATCATTCATTCATTACTTATTAAAATCATATTTACATTCATTTTCCCTGATAATTACGTTTCCCCATTTGAGAACTAGAAAAATTCATCCATTCCATAAACAACTAGGAGCATTTACTTATATTTTTGGATGGAATCACACTTTTCCCGAGGGATTAATGATGAGATGAACTGGGAAACTAAATCTCGCTGATCCACTCACCATTCCTCAAAAATAATCAGAATCGAACCAATTAACTGAGAAAATGAACGGTATTCCCTAGAAAGAAGTATATTTTTTCCTTTCCTATTGAATTTTTAACGAAGGCATTTCTATAATTGTGCTTTTACAGGTCGCTTGGGTCCACATTGATCGTAGAATGATTCTAACGATACACAAGCACATTGTGACGAGAATTCCTCGATTCAGGTTGGTAAAAATTGATATACAAAACTGAGTAAGTACTAGCGCAGATTTGAACTTGTAGCGAGGACTTAAAATAAATCTTTTCCTTTCGTAATTTTCCCAACTCAGCGTTTCATTCGACTCCTCGAAGACTTGGCTGCTGCATATCAACAAGTGAGTCCTAATATGATATTATTTAATTGGTGGTACCTCTACCTAAAAACATTTTAATTTTAAAATTGCTACGCGTTTTTTCTTCTGTGTCTCCAGCGTTCAGCAGGAGGACCGGGGCTACTACATGTGTCAGGTCAATACGGAGCCGATGATATCTCAAGTTGGCTATCTTCAAGTTGTAGGTAAGCACATAAATAAAACCACTTCACATTTTTCCCTTTCAACAATCCCACATGCATTTTCCCAAAGAGTCCAGAAAGTAAATAAAAAATAGTTCTGACAGAACTTCTGCAAGATATTCCATGTCCCCTTTCCCCCAAAAAAAGTTATGTACCTCACTTATTGCTTTCACGGATCAAGTGCTAGTACTTACAAGATAAATACTTCTCTTCTGGGCAATATGATCCTCATCTTTTTTGTCAACCCCATCGAGATCAGAGAAAAAGAGGGAGTTGAGGATTCGAGACCAGATTGATTTCCAATCTAGTCATTCCAGTCAGTCAACTCTCTTTTCCTTCCATTAAGCCTTTCTTCCCGTACTCGCTCCACTGACTCCATATTGATATCGGTTGCCACTCATCCGACAACCGATTTCTTTACCTTAAATATAAGCGTAAATATCTATATGTTCATGTGGGACAAGGTAATAATCCAAAAATATCTTTCTTGTTGTCACTTCCATTTATTTCCAGTTCCCCCCAACATTCTGGATGAGGAGACCTCCGAGTCCCAGGTGGCTGTAAGAGAACACCAAAATATTACGTTGAGCTGTAAAGCCGAGGGTAAGTCCGAGTACTACATACGCGTCGTTTTTATGATGGAAGCTAAGCTCCAATTTGACATCTTTCCTTCACTACTTTTCCACAGGTTTTCCCGAGCCGAAAATCATTTGGAAGCGGGAGGATGGCCAACCCTTCGCACTGGATCGCAGGAAAAAAGGTGAGTTCAAGCGGGTATAAAGCGATTTTCTCCGTATATAAACCATGGCCAAACAAAAAAACGCGGAGAAAACAGGCATTATTTCAGGGCTACTGAACCTCAACCATGTTGTTATGTTTTCATTGTATAAATACATTTTCCACATTTCCCTTCAATTCATGATGTGAGTGAAACCCTGGAACAATGAATCATGTGTGAATCCTCCGGAAAACCGGAGAAGTAGATTGTCAACACGTTTTCATGCGGTCAGGAAGCTCTGATCAAATAGGACGAAAATCGCAATACTTAGTTTGTTAATTTTAATGTTGAAGATCTTGACATGCGCAAATTCTTGTAAAAATAGACGCCATGAGTAAAATTTTCCAAAATCCGCAACCTGTTTCACTGCTAGAGATACTTCTTCATAATGCGAGGTTTGATAATCTTCAAAACTTAAAATCTCAAGACACATTTTTTCTCCCGCCAGCAGACACGCCTCCAGCAGATAAAGAAAGCAGGATGATTCTGATCTATTTCCATCCATAACAATTTCCTTTTCCTCATCACGAAATCTTCCAAAAGCAAAGATAATATTGAAACCGGGACGTTTCTTTCGGTGCGTGGGAAGTAGTTGCTTCTTACGGCGGAAGAATGAAAGAGAAATTAACCAATATCGCAAATGAAGCAATTAAGTAATAGATCAGTTGATAGGAACCACTACAAATGTTTTTGTTGTTGCTGCATTAATAAGTGAAAGAGAGTGGAAGAAGTTGTGATCAAAAAAAGAAGTCTGAAAGGAACCGCACCACACCATATTCTTCCTTTCTCTCTTTTGAGAAAACTTCTTAGGGTATAGAATCTGGTTGAGTTGTTGTATTTCATGTGTAACTCTCATTCTCCATTAGACAAGAACAGCAAATAAGTACTTATGTACTTCCACTTCCACCACCACCGAACCTCTATAAATACTTGAAAAAATCTAGATGTAGGGGAAGCTAAAGCATTTTTTTTGCGATTGTGATCGTGCTCGTGATCATGATCATTATCGTCACAGCAAAGTGAGTCTGTGTGTCATCTCCTCTTGAGTGTGTAATCGGTCAGGATATTTTTTTTCTTCCTCCTGGTCGCTCAACTTCCATCCATCTTGATATGAGGAGATAAGTGGTGAAAAAATGTAGTGGTAGTAGTATTAATAAAAACGAAGTAGAAGTGGTGGAGAAAAAAACTTGCTTTTACTTAAAGCTTTTTTCTCAATGATGTGATGCTGAGAATGTGCCCAAGGAGAACAAGGGACAACCCCTAGAGATGGGTAGATTTCCCCCCGAAGTCTTTTTTTTGCTATGATCCTCCCATCATCCATTCTTCTTCTCGGTTTTTTGTTCTTCTTCCCTCTTCAAACAAGCGGAGAAGGATCGGGGATGGGGATCGAATGCAGAAAAAAGCTTTTCCTGGCACTGGCACTGGCACTACCAAACCAATCGCTAATATAGTACATTTCTTTGTTTGGAGAAGACCAAACAAGATCGAGTTCGATTCTCGATCTCGATGTTCATAGAAGTTTTCCGGGAAAGGATCCCAACCAAAAAAAAAAACTTCTTGACTGAATGATTCTCTTCCTCTAAGCGGGAAAATGGGGAAAATACTTGCTTGGGTGGTTGGATCGCTCGATGGATGGATGGATAGATAGATAGATGGATGGGCAAGCAAATAGAAGAAGAGTTGAACCATATGTGACTTGATAGTTAGTAGATCACCATAATCATCCCGTGATCACTGTGTGATGCGGGGATTGGAGTGAGTGAGTGAGTGAGTGAAATCAGCTTCGTCATCTCTCCCACTAAAGCGGAAAGGAGAACAACGAGCATTATTATTCTACTGCTATTCTTATGTATTAAATACTTATGATCCTCTAGGAGCCAATGATGCTGCTGATGATGATCATGATCACAAGATAAACTCAAACTTTCACTACGACTTATACTCACTTACTTGTCTCACTTTTACTTCTGAACAAAAGTAGAATGTGAGGGAGTGAAAGAGTGATTCGTGATTACTACCCGATTAAATGAAAAAAACACAGTGAGGGAGGCTTAAGTAGAAGTGAGAGAGAGAGTGATGCCGATGCCGACGTAGTAGTTTTCCTGATTAAAGGGAACTCGTCCAACAAAAGCACTCTCAACTCAACTTGATTCTCCTAAAATGCTGCTAATGCATTGGGATCATTGAGGGAAGATTTTTTCTTGTTTTGGAGACACTTTTCGAAGAATATGCGATGACATATAAATGAAATGAATCGATTTTGAAAGTGATTTTTACTTTAATGCGAAAGTTGGAGGTATTTTATTTGAGAAAAAATTCAGACTGAATCAAAATTAATAACGACTTGACCTACATATATCTGATCCAACAGGACATTTTATTCAACAAAAATACGTTTGAGTGGGCAAAAGAAAGTTTTAGTTTTGAGAAAAGATTTATTATTTTCGGGGGAAGTTTGCGAAACACTCTTTGAACCCCGTTATAAATTTGTACTTATTGAAAGCGCAGTAGAAGACACGACACAATCGTTCAGTTCTTGTCGTAGATTTTAGAGAGTTCCTTTTTGCGTCTGCTCAAGGCGTTTGACCGTACTGCGTGGGTGGGGCTGGTAAAATAAATTTAATTTAGACTCAAGTTGTTAATGCTTATCGTGGCGATGGAGTAAGTAAGATAAAGCAAAGCCTAAAACTCACCCGGACCTGCTCCATAACCCGGTTGCTGGGGATAATATGCTTGATTATAGCCAGGTCCTGGTCCTGGATAAACGCAAGGAGTCATAACGTAATGGAGAATCCACAAGTTTCGCACGTGATAAAGAACAAGAAAAGGATAATTAACGTAACTATTTAACTAACCGGGGTTGCCGGAGTACGCATTCGGAGCCATCATCGGTTGACTGTTGTAGGGCATGGCATTCGTCCGGTTTCGGTTTTGACGCCTGATGCAGTAGATAACAAGGAAAATTATTATGGGGACGCCACACACAACCGCAAGAACGATGGCAACAATCACCCCGCAAGCAAGCCTAATTATCGGAAGCGAGGGTCAAGTAAAAGTATAGGAGATGGGTACTTCGTAATAGTAATCGACATCGACATAGTATAGTAATATGGAGTAATTTTGGTAACTTTTGATTACCCAGCAGCAGCGGGATCTCCACATTCTACATTATAGCTGCTCTTGATTTTTTGGGTGGGGTGATTGCATTGACAAGCACCTTCCATACACTTCTTATCCCACTCATTATAATTTACCGTGTCCTGGCTACACTTGCGAGAATTAAATTAATTATTATTTTCAATTTTTGGGGTTTCCAGTTTCCACTCTGCCTGGATATGTCCTGAATACATATAATGCTGAAATCTTGTTGGTACTACATAAATATTACCAGTATCTTCGACAGCCGGCTTCGTTTAAATTATCAGCGACTACGACCATGGGGAGGAACAATAACCATTGTACTCCATGTCCAAGCATGGATACTTCCAGTTTTCGTCCAGAAAATAACCTCACCATTGTTTAGCGCTTTCTTACTCTTCTGACCCATAAGAAAATTGAATATAACAACACTCTGAATTTTTTTGCTCGTGCTAAGGTTCGAATCTGCAACACGTTTCAATCAAACCTTGTTCACACTTAACTGTTCAGAGTAAATGAATACTGTTCAAAATTCAAAATGACACGTGGCTGACGTTGCACATTGCGATTTTATAAAAATAATGTAATATATATGGCCAAAAAATAAATTAATATAATATCTAATGTTGTTGGTTTGGTGAAATAAGAGATAATATAATGGATAAACAGGCCACAGGATGCGGGATCCAAATTCATTGGATTAGTTCATTTATCTGCCGACCAGTTTTATGCAAACAGGTTCAAGCTACATGTGCCTTTGTAATCGATCTGTTTTTTCCTGAGAATTTATAATAGTGCCTTTGGCTTTTCGATACAGGATTCATCCACCTACTTTCACTTCTCGGTCATAATCTGATTCCTCATGCTAATGCATTGTCTATTCCTCTTCGTTCCAAGGCTTTTCTATTATTAGAAAAGTTTTTTTCTCCTTCCTTTCAAGAGATTTCTTCTTTTCACTGACTCAGCAAGAGCCCGAAGTGAAGTGAGGTTTCACTTCGGCTCCGTCTGGCCTAGGTCGGTAGACCAAGACCATAGAGGATGTGTAAGAGTGCCTCCCTTTGGCCGCAAGCAAAACTGTTGCTTTCCCCTCTCTCCCTTTCATTCTCTCATTTTCTCTGATTTGTAAGCAAAGCGAAGCGAAGTCAAGCCATGCAGTGTGAGAAAAAGCTGCTTGCTCGAGTGTTAATGGCAGAATAAATGGAAATCACTTTCTGCTTGCTTAATCAAAGACAATGCTGCCAGACCCTACGCAGTATGCTATCCATCCAAATGACGAGAGATATGTAGCCCGTGTAATAATAGCACCACCACCACCACTACCATTTAGCCATTCCAGAGAAGGAGGAAAATGCGAATAAAATGACTCCGTAAATCCCCTCATGTTCAAACGAGATAACCTCTGGAAAGATGCGATACGCCTCCACATTCATTTTTCATGTGCAGCTGAGGAAAACATATCTATAGATTTTCTTTGAGGGAGTGTGCCGGAATAACCAGACCAGATTTTTTTAGGAGTGATCGTTTTGCAACATTTCTGTTCTTTGTTGGTATTGGGTTGGGAAATGGGGAATAAGGAGTGCACAAAAGTGAAAAAAAGACGCTTCAATCTTCCACTATTGCAAAATAATGCTCGTCTGTCCTCCCAAACACTCCTAAATAATCAGACCAAAATCAGAGATTTTCTATGCCTAAATATATTGATACCGAGAATCTTTAATCGGACCATTTGACTACATGTGGATGTGAATCATTTACTTATGATGAAGTGATTCATGCATATTTCTCCACTTACTGAACTATTACGTCATTGCGCATTGTTTTTAATACGCTTCAGCTCCATCCGCGGTGCCCCGTTCGTGTGAGGAGTGTGACAGGGGCTTACCATAAAGTCCCTGGATTTGCTCGAGGTTTATATTGAGGATTGCGTGAATGATTTATTGTCACATCAAGGATTTACCCTGACGCGCTCCAATCGTCCATCAACCGAATGGTTTTTATAAAGTTTAGAGAAGAGTGACGTATTCCCGTTATGAAGTGCGCTACAGGAGTATTCAGGAATTAAAACTTAATTTTTCATAACTAGTCATGATCGGAGTCTGTTCATTTGTCAATTTATATAGTCGTTCTACTTATATCAGAATTGGTTAAATAGTCAACCGTGGCGGTTGGTAAGACAAAGAATTTTATAAACTTGGAGGTTCCATTTAAACATGCGTTTTGCTCGATTGCCCAAATAAAATCCTTAGGAAATACCATATTTAGGTCTCATTTCGAAGGAAGTGCCAGAATTTCTCTCTTTGAAGGTTCACTTCCATCTATTTTCCTCAATTACATCCCCAACCATTAGTAGATTGACAGGATTGATTTGAGAAGCTCAAAAAACCACGTTAATTCCTCACAAAAGATGAGCATCCGTACTTGGTCCTTGATTGAAAGTAGACTCCGTTTTTTGGAGGAAAAGCAGCAAATAATAAGTAAATTTCACTGCATGCATAGAGCCCATCCAATCCATGTGTAAATTAAATGATCCAAAGAGAATTCAGTGGAGAGTGCTAGCCTGTGTAATTTCATTATCGAGGCTCATTCTCCGAAGGAAATGAACTCTCAGGTTTCCGCCTGTGCCACGGCACCACCATTCCACCTCGGGAAGAAGATGAACGCAAAGACAGAAAAATAAAGCAGGGATGCTCAATCCACTATACTATCTCTACTTGAATCACTTGCTCTTCCTCCATAATCCATTCTGCTGATGTGGTGCACATATTCTCTCTCTCAATTTGAGATTCCCCTTCGGAATATTCCAATAACACAAAATTTAAGCTTGGGTGAGTGAATGGAGAAAGAAATTGCAGACAGGCAGGACAAAGCATATATATTTACCCATACGAGCTAGCAAGTAGTACTTTTCCTCCTCCGTCATTCTGATAAATGACCATGGGGGACGGGATGAGATCACAAAGGTTCACCAACTCTAATAGCGGATCGGAGACTAAATGGATATGAACAATGCAATGAATCGAAGCAGCAGCAGCAGTATGAGCCTGATTTAATGCATTTGCGATTCAGGAATGAATGAGATGAACACCGAGCACAGCAAGAAAGCACCAACGGTAACAGTAATGACCTTATTGTGTGCATGTGACCGAAAAACAAAACAAAACAACGTCACCCACAAAAAAAAATTCTGTCCACTTCCATTCCATAACATTATTTTCTTTATGGAGGAGGCAGTAGAAAGAAAATGGAAAATGTACTTACCTCGATCCTTGCTTATATGGATGGAAATAGAATAGGAAAAAAATCCTGCTTACATTCTTATATGCACTCACGCTAATTCACATTAAAGCCTCCCCTCACGCACCAAAACCTTGCAGTTGTAATAAACATCATGATCAACGAACTAAAAAAAGAGATGCACTTTGTAAACCAAAAAAGTTGCATTACAGTACAACAATGCCCCAGAAAAAGACAATGGTTGAGCGAGTTTGTCTTAAGTGCATATTGCAATACAATTCGATTCTTCTAGTCGAGCTTTCTCTTGTCACGTTGACCCCGTTTCTTCTTGTTGAAAATGCTTTCGGTCGAGAAATTTTTTGATTCATTACTTGAGTGTAAGCGCCAAAGTCTAGCTTTTTAAGCTAAAACAAAAACTGCAAATCCAGGATTTCAGAGCCCACTTCGCTTTCCAAAGAATCGATAAAATAAATAGTAGCTGATTATAAAGAGCAGAACTGCATTATGATCCCTTTCTGCATTTATTTAGCATGACTTCATTGATCTTCACTCACGCATCCTAACTTCATGCACTATTTTTCCCGATAAACAATGAAATGTATCGATATTGATGATGATCCCTTCCTGAAAGAAAGCCAATTATCCCTTCCTTCCCGACGGACAGTGGTGGATGTGTGGATGGAATCAAATGGGATTTTGGCTTGTACTCTCATTCCCATTTCCAATCATCGATAGATCGACAATGATTCATGAATGGAGACGGATGGGGGACAAAAATGTTGTCACATTTTTATGAAAATCATTTTTTCATTCATTCAAAAGATAGAAACATACCGAACGAGATAGAGAGAGATAAATATTATTGGAGCGTGCGTGCGTAAATGTAAATGCGTTTTTCCCTTCCACCCTTCTTATTTTTTTCTTCTACTGCACTAGGCTCATGAATGGGGATGCTGTATCTTCGGTTGTTAGGTAGGTGCTGTTGGTTGTTGTTATTATTGTGGATGACGATGAGGTTGTGGAAGGGTGATGGTCCTACGTCCTACTGATCCGAGTAGGATGCACATAATGCATCCTGAAAAACATGTCACTTCTTCTTCTGTGGCAAAGGGTCCACCCGATCGAGATCCGGTCCGGTATGTATCTTTTGCAGATAGATATTTTTTTTGTGTATTTTTATTTCACTCGAGTTCCACTCACTCGCGATAGAATTATTTCGCTCGAGTAACTCCCCGAGAAGGAATAGAATACATAAGTCTACTTTTGCACCCCGTCTATGTCAATGTTTGTCCTTTCATTAGCATTTTGAATGGAAATGGACCGGCGTTTGTTGATGCAATCAATTTGGAGGGAAGACCCAGTAAAAAAAATAATCTATGCTTGTAAAAACCCGAATGAATTTAGGACTAGACGAGGCGCACGCTGTACTTATTTTCCTCTTCCAAAACAATTTTTATTGGAATCGATGGATATACATAAATGGGTGTGGGTATGTTTATGCATGTAAGCCCTATAAAATCGCAATTCTCATCGGCATCCTCCATCTATTCATTATTATGAGAGGTTGGGGAATTGAAATCGGAGAAATAATGGCTTTTAACTGGGTAAAATAGGGAAGTAGCGATGCGTTTCATGAAGAGTGGAAGATGAGTCTCCCCGTGCACAATGCACACAGGCCATATTATGCCCATTTTTTCTCTTGTTTTATGGGATGCGTAAGCGTGTGCGGTTTAAGTTTTATTTATGGCTTCTTCATCAAGTGACATTTACAATGGGCAACGTGACGTGCGCGCGTTCACTCTGTTTATGAACGGGAAACGACCAATTAATTGGAAGTGTATATCAGCAGTGGTGTGTGGAGTCGAGTTTTATTAAAAATTGAGATTAGGGGTTTTGTACAACAGTTCGTTATCACGAATTAATCAGTAGATCGTACTAAAACATCTTATGACACTCTGGAGCTTTCTCGAGTTTGATTCCGTAGTTGAACTACAAGGATTTTATCAAATTGGCGTTGATATGATATGCTAAAATGCCTTACAACCCTTTATTTCAGTGAACATGTCCGAAGGGGAAAGGTTGCATCTGACGAAGATCAGCAGGCTGGAAATGGGAGCGTACCTTTGCATCGCTTCGAATTCGGTTCCACCATCGGTTTCAAAAAGGTAAGTTACATTCCATGCATTTAATTTAACGTCTACCTCATGTATTCGTAATTAACTTTCCGAAGTAAATAAATCAGTAGAATATGCTTAAACTTGAGTCAAAACTAATTGATTCTTCCTTCAATTTCATGTTCCAGGATCATAATTGACGTGGAGTGTAAGACAGCCATAATTTTTTTTTTATTTCCGTACAAATAGCGGCCTTAGCACAATTTATGACGGACTTCACCCTGACACTAAAACTACTCCGAAGATTTTTCCCAAAGACTGCTTACTACTTACGTGGACTTTATGATAGAGGTTAAATTAAAATTTTTCCATAAAATTAAGCCCCTTTTGACATCATAGGATTAGGAGGTTTAAACACTGGCGTAACCGTTTTTTCAGACTCAGTTTCGGTAGTTGGTTGGTACATACATTTTTAAGCTCTCGTTTCTGCTCTTCCAGCAGAAATCCTTGAAATATCGGACCTACTTTCTTTTTTCTCCCACCTAACTAAGCAAATCGATTCATTGCCTCTTCCGCATTTCTTGAAAAATCCCGGAACATTTAAAATATCAAATTAGGCCTGGCTTGGCTACACGGAGTGGGGGCAGGCCACGAAAAAAAATTGCGGGAGAGGGGATCAAGGTGGCACAAAACCCTCCGAAAGATAGATGAACGAACGGTGAGGAGGGTAGAGCAACTTGTAATTTGTCTTGATCACTCCACTTCACTTTATACTCCACAGGAATTCACTTAGGACTCTACATTTCACACGTTTCGCCCTTCTCCAATGGCAATCCCTACTTCTTAGTAGCGACCAATACTTACATCCTCTTCCAATGTTCCTGGAGGAAGTCATGCCACGTTACGACTGCTACTGCAAAACCTCTCAAATTCCAACTCGCGTTATACATACTTCTTTCGAGAAGGAAAAACACACAAAAAAGTCATTTCCACTGACTTCCTAGCTCCACATCACATTCATTCATTGAGTTCTCCTTTCTCATACGAACTTTTCAATTAAGCTAAATACTATAATGGAAGAGTGCAATTGTAGCGCTCCAGCTCCATATAAGGTTTTTTTTCACCTTACTGCCCAGCTTCGCCTCACTCGAACCTCATTATTTTTCGTAATCGATTCGACCGTAAAATTCAGGTAGAAAATCAGTAAAAAGGAGCGTAATGCAGTAAAAACCCCCGGAATTTTGAAGGATCCTACACAGCTCCAATGTGTAGTGTCCTTCTCAAGCCGGGATCAGCTTATTAGCTCCTAATATTCTGCAGAAGATGCCATGTCATCTAGTTCTTTCTCTTTTTATTAAAAATGCACTAGTGCACTTGATAATGTCAAGGATTATCATAATTTTTTTAGATCCCATCACGACCCTTGTTCCATGACCAAACCAGGGAGGAACATGATACGATGTCTCTCTATCATGAATCATGATCATGACTCCCGTCATTCATTCATTCCTTCCCTTCTCCACCATAATCTTGATCTTTTTTGTATTCAGAGGGAAAAAATCCTCAAGGAGAAGAAGGTACAATAGAGAATACTTATACATGGCGTCCTGGCATATGGGGGCAGTGGGTGCCTAAAGACATCGGATTTTTCCCTGCTACCATGGTCTTGCTACAGACTGTGATACTTACAAGCAGTAGACCCACCCAAGCTTAAGATTCAAGTCTGCTCACTCCACTAGCCCCTCTCCTCCACCTCCCTCATCCTTCCAACTCCTCGAGGGTATGGTGATAAGCCGCTTAGTTGCAAACAAAAATGCTTGCATAATGCCTTAAATTCCCATATGTATGGCGCAGACAGCTAAACAAGTGGCTTGGCTTTGGGTTTGCGTGGGTTCCGCCTCCGCCACCACCACCGTGACATGACACGAACAAGCTCGTAAGGTTTTTTCCCGGAGGTTGGTTAAGTAAGTAGGCACAAAATATAAATATCTTTACATTTACATCCAGAATCTAGAGTCGGAAAAATGATATCGGTGGGAAGAGATCTATCTCCGTACATCTTCAAGATTTTTTACGTGGACTTGGATTTGAAACTTGAGCCCCTTCTCTTTCGCATGCCATTTGAATTGCTCATCTATGAATGAGTGAGTGAGCATTTGTGTCACTCAATATGCCGATGAGGTTTTACGGAATACGAATAGTGACTAGTTGTAGGCGCTCCCCCTAAGCCCTTCACTTCACGAGGACGTGATAATGTATGTAAAATATCATCGCTCGTTCGTTCGTTGTGGAAAGAAAAATCAGAAAACATTGTCATCCTTGGTGCAATTATTCATACCCTCGGAGAACCAACCAAGGACTCGTGCATGTCCTTTTGGAAAGAAAGCGCTGGAAGCATTTTCGCCGTCACCCCAAGTCCAAGTATTTTTCATCCTTTAGCAAATCTGCCTGCCAAAGGGGAAAGAGTGAAGGAGAAGGAAGTAGTACATCTTTTCCTCAAAATTTATTCCTCGCTGCGAGCAAGCACACCGTACCGTAGGTACATATGTAACCCCTTCCTTGGGTAAATAATACGGATAAAGAAAATAATGTTTTTGTTTGTCTGGAGCCTGGAGCATTTCTCCGAGATAAAAATAACCTACGAACTGTGGATTTTTTTTGAGTAGGTATAAAATATCTAGTTCATATGGCATATTCCCAAACTCTAAAAATGGAGACAAGGGGATGCATGACATAACCCTAATAATAATGGCAATAAGAGGAGGAGGTCTGAAAAATAAAGGACGCGAGTCTTGTAACAAATGATTTACAACACTCATAGGTCATAGTCACTGGCAGGATAAACGTGTGGGAATAGTTCTCTTCCTGAGAATAAATATGATGTCAGTGGAACAATATGATGAAGACGATGATGATATCCATATCCAAGCTCTTCACTCAGCAGTACTCCTTATCCATTCCAAGAACTTCGAGAAATAAACCTTACGTACTCAGAACAACTCTCTATTTTTTTGAAATAGGAGGAAAAAATATGTTGTTTGTCTCCACTTCAAAAGTGTATTCACATCCAGCCAAAAATATCTACAAGGAAGAAAGAGAGGTATTGAAACTGCAGGCTTTTAAAAACCATAAAAGGGTTAAAGTACTTAAAAGGTGGTCCTATCCGGGTTGATGAAGTGTAATAAGCGGGAGGTTTTCATGTGATGACATATTTTGGCCAGAAAAATAGCAGAGCATTATGTCATTCCTTGGAAGAAGAATTGCTGGCTCAAAGACTTGTTTTTTTCTCTCCCAGGGGAGAAAAGGAATGGAAAAGGTGTAGTAGTCAGATTAGTATTAGTTCTTGTCCTGCTGTGCTCACTCACTGTGAAGCCTTGATATGAAAAACCGGGCTCAGGTAGGGGATGCGTGGTGATGCACGATGCTCATTTTCAATCGGATTCTTGAGAAATAAAACGGAGAAATTCCCATTATTCAACGCTTAGTGAGTCGAAGGAGAAAGTTTTGTATTGACAAAATGCTCCCCTCCGATCCTCACGACCTGTTCTGGAATGAGAAAAACATCTTCAGGTTTTTGTGGCGGTGAAATTTCGCCGAAGTTGTACAGAGAAGAGCTGCAATGACATTATGACCTTTAAGGTCTGAGACGGAGGCAGTTGTTGTTGTCGTGAGGCGAATGTTATGCGACTTGCTTCTTTTAATTGTGCAGAATCTCCCGTTTTTAAGAGTGGAGCTCTAAATGAGAAACTAAAGATCTCTAGTTTACATCGAAGAAAACTACAACTGCAAAGCTTTCACCACAACAAATTACATTCATTTGTTACCCGTTTCCTATAGAACTTTCCCCTCACTGTTGTGGTACTTGGGGCACATTAGAGAAACTCTCGATTTAAATTCTCATCATCTCAAGAAAGGACGAAGAGGTGGAATAAGAATGAGTCCCTTATTTGTTTTTCAATGCAATTTGGAAGAGACATGGGCAAACTAAGGTGAGCATGAAACGAATCAAAAATTAAAATTGGGATTGCACCAGCACCACATAGATAATTTGGATGGAGACTTAGGATTTTCGTCCGTGAAAAATGGGAAAAACCAATTTCTCCCTGGATTTATTCTATTCTCCACCGTCCATCCGTAGAAAAATTGGCTCGTGTAAAAATGGGAAGGTCAAAAAGGTGATTATAATGATGGAAAGGGGGAAGCATCGAAGACTCCGAGAAAATATATTCCGGTTATTTTATCGCCTCCCCACAAATATCGAAGGAGATCATGACATAAAACCGTGTTTTATTTCTGTTTCTTCTGATGGCCCCTGATAAAAATACATTTTTATGGTGGAGAAAGTGTGAAAGGATGTACGTACTTACTAGCATCACTTCTACATTTTTTTCTTGGAAGATTCAAGAAGAAAGTATGTATCTCGTATAGTCCTACCCCAGCATCAATTTCATTTTCTCGGTGGTGGTAACTACTTACTTACGGTGGGCGAAGACATACGGTCCCTTAATAAAAGATCCATTTCACTCCGACAAAAAAATCTTCCCGAGTAATGTATGAACTATTCCTACTACTACTACTATTGACCAGAGAAAAAATCGTCTTGTGATCATCATCATCATGATCACGATTTGTTCCATACTCCATCTATCTCCTTTACCGATTCGATATGATGTAATATGATATAATTGCACTTCTCCAACCAGACCATATCTTCAGCCCAAATTCAAGATTCAAGTTTTTATCGCGCTTTGGATTGCACTAGGAGAAAAAATTTCTGGGAAATATGAAGGCATTGCAATGTAAAGTGTGATATTTACAGATACCGAGAATAAGGGATTGACGAGAAGAAGTGGTTGAGAATCTTATGAATAAAGGAATTGGATTTCCCATCCCCTCAAGATTTTTATGGGCGGAGAACACTTTCCTATACACACATTTTATTCATAGATCGAGATTTTTTTTATTTTTTATTTGGACATTGTTCTTGCCAAGAAAGAGGAGGCGGAGGATGATGATGGTGAATGGTGAGTACATATTTGTTGGAGTGTTAGTTTGGCGGTGGTATTGATATGGTTGTGTGGGCACATGGATGTAATCCTTGTATCATACTCAGGAATTCATTCATAATGGCACGATGAGGCACGGAGGAAAGGGAGTGCGAAGAATGTAATGCACCTTATTCTACTTCCAATGTACTACCACTTCTCCCATCAAAAAATATTTTTAAACTTCGGTTTCCCGTTTTGTAGCCAGAGCCTGACGTTCTGTGGGCTGGTGGAGGCATAAAAAATGTGTGTAAAAACCGGAGAAAACTGTTGTTGGGGAAGGGAGGAAAGTCGTATATGATAAGTAGGACGAGTGCGGACTTAATCAAATTTCCTTTTTCAACTGATTCGAACTTTCCTTTCCCTCCGAAAAGCCTAAGTGGAGTAGCACGGCCGTAAAGCTGGGAGTAAAGTAAGTAAAAATACAACGTGGATATGGAGACTTTGGAACTTGTGAGCAGCTTTTACTTTCAAAGTGAAACGTAAAACACGGATGGAGTAATGTAATGTTGCTGGAAAAATATAAATAGTTTTTGTATCCATCCACACTCTAAGAAAAAATACGGAGCCATGATCCGAAAACTACAAGCTACTACTATACCGGTTATCTTCCATCATATTTATTGCGAGCGTAAGTTTACTGAGATTGGGAGAGCGATGGAAATTCTCGTGCACTAGAAAAAATATACACATGCATATAAAGTAGTACAGAGCCATGCATAGATAGTGCAGAAACATTTACTCCATGGAGTACATGAATTTCCATGAGTAAAGTGTGGCACTTGCATAGACAGGGAAACTAAGCCTCATGCTCCTCAAAAATAAACCGGCACTAAATATGAACACGTTTAACCGGTACCTTAAGCTAACGGAAGAAACCGGAAGTAACCTATTATTTGTAGGTGAAATGTCAGCATTAAGAATAGTCCAGCAGGAGCATGAGTAAATTGGAGGGGTAACTAAAGAACAATCATAGACACTTCTTCGAGAGAATCAGAGTGAATATTAAACTTTGTAGTTTAATTTTTCACGAGGTGAAACCTAAATCTACGTAACTAACTTACCTGTGGTGTTTTATACGGCTTAAACTGTAACATATACATATGTATGCCCTATTGATCAAAACGCAATTCTAAGTATTGACTAATACGATCATGAAACGTGATTTTTATCGAACTTATGATGAGACAACTGACAGAACTTCTGACTCACGCTGACCGACAAACTATTTCCACCGCTTTTACTTTGCAATAGCAAGCTAGAATTTTCAGGGAAGAAAAATTGCAAATACGTAAATTCTGATTCAATTTCATCGCCCAGTTTCCCCCATGATTTGGGTACCGAATCAACTAATCGGCGCACCGAGAGGGACGAATGTGACCCTCGAATGTAACACGGAAGCATTCCCTCGTGCGATCTCATACTGGGTGCATGACGGCCAGATGCTTCTCAGCGCAGCCAAGCACTTCACGGAAACGGTTGAAACAAACTACAGGACTCACATGCGGCTCACCATTCGGAACTTGAAGGAGAAGGACTTTGGAACTTACCGATGCTTGAGTAAGAATGACTTTTGCCTATATATCAATGCATTAGCACCTACACCATTACCATTTTCAAATTCCCCCATTTAAAAAAAGCAATTTTGCAGCAAAAAGTCGATTAATTATTTGTCAGCGTTTTTCCCTACTCGTTCTACATATTCGGAGAAAATCGAAATTTCAATCGTATTTTGTGTTCAAAGCCAGTGCTCGCTCCTCCATTCGTTCATTTCCTGAATTAAAATTCGTATAAAGCACGAGTACAATGCGCTCCGTATCATGTGTAATGCATTACATCTTGATCTCGTTCATTTTTTTCCTAGGCAAGAACTCGTTGGGCGAGACGGAAGGCTCCATAAGGCTATACGGTAAGCGAAGAGAGAAAAAAATATGAGATGAATATTGCAGAGAGAAAAGACGGAATTATTAGATTTCCTTTCGCAGCCCGATTGAGTTATTGTTTGATCGTGTTACACCTAAAAAAGAAAGTGGATGATCGATTCGATTTCCCTTCTTGCTTCCGCCTTCGGACTATTTTACCTTTTAGCTGCGGTTGACCTCCTTTCTCTTTTACGTTTCCTAAACGAATTTCCTTATACCTTCCACGTACGTACATATCTTCCGCTCCCCTTCGAACTTTATGTTCGCCCTCAATCCAATCCAATCCAACAACTACTTTTGTGCATGTTCTGTACCTGGGCTGATGTAATGTACGATATAAAGTAGTAGTGAAGGAATCAAACACGCTTACTGACTGATTCTATATAAAGAATTTCAAAGTGGATCGAAGAAGAAGAAACGCGATACGATTACGATTGATTTATAATTTACTCTCGTGTGTGTGTTTTTTCAGAAATCCCTTTGCCGTCGCTTCCACCGAAGGCGACAGAAGTCCGAGTTGGAAAAGATAACAGTAAGTCAGAAATATTTAAGAAATTCGAACATTACAAATCGGACCCCATTAAAACCCTACATTTAAAATAGCAAGCAATCGTGTCATAACGTGTTACAAAATCCAAATGCATGGCTTTCTGAACAAAAATTCGAGTTAGTGTTGGGAGAAAATGTTGAAAAAATCATGTTGTGACTTCCGCTAAATATGCAAATTATTACTAAACTTTGGCTGACTCTCGCAATTTGTAAGTATATGCTGCTTCGAAAAGGTAGTAAAATGATCCTCAAAATAATGACGATTGAAGTTTTCAAAGATTCCTCTTAATTAATCGCATTTCATAGACCTTGCTTTTTGAAAGCCTGTCATTACTTCAAGTGTGTTATCTCAACCTCCGTCCTCAAGTCAAGTTTTCATGGATCATTAAAATGGGCTTTAGTTTACATTCATTCAATATCCGGGCGAAATGTACTAGATAATTCCGGAAAGTGATTTCGAACAAAAAGGCTTTTTCCCATAGGACTCGACTCACCCATCGAGTTCGAGTGTGGCTAAATCAAATGACTGAAATAAATGAACTAAATGGACACCACATAAAGCATATGGAATCTATTTAGGAAGGACACAAACAACATGATGATGATGAGGAGGATGATGTCGCGTTGATAATTTCACTTGAAAATTGGGAGTGATTCATTGAGTGGAGTTATGCTCCATTTATTCACGGACAACTACAACTCCTACTCATCACGTAATGTACTTAATGTACTAATGCATGCCATCACAGAAAAGGCCTCCTCCTTTTTTCCCCGAATGAGTGAATGAATGAGAATGAATGCTATTAATCAAGAGATGCTTCAAGCTCCGTCTCAAAAACTGTGACATTTTCATTTGCTGATATGACTTACATAAAATACGAAATGAGGTTTGCAACCAAAAAAGGGAGATAAAATTGTGAGATGGGTTTTGATTACGGTAGATATTTTCTGGACTCACCGCTTTCCAGTAGTTGTGGTGTGGTCTAGTACATAGTTCTCCTCCTCGTGTCCCTTTCATAGTCAGTCCGTGGAGGGCTCTTTCTTCGTTTTTGTATTTCTCTGATGAAGATGAACTGTTATGATGATAATGACTTTCTCCACTGGTGCATTAAATCTATATTAACTTCCCGTTTACTATTTTTTGTGTGGACGAACCCTCTCCGCTCTACTCTCTCATTCACCACATTACATTTTTTTGGTTGGTGATGTGATGTGACTTGACTTGAATGTGCCTTTGATAGACCCTGTGGGCGTGGTACGACTCAATCCCATTTCGAAAGATGACAAGCGGATCAAGGGTGGAAAGATGGGTAGTGGCGCAGACAGGGATGGATTGGGTGGTGGCTCTGGTAGGAAGCATCATCCCTCTTCGGACTCCTTGGATATTGTTGGGGACTCGGGGAGGAATGCTCACTCGAACCGAGGTGATACTCTCCGAGTGCCAAACATTGAAAATGCTCCTGCAACAGATTCAGCAGGTAAGGGTTGGTCGGTTGACCAGTCGATATTTTGCATTAAATGTTTTCCCCTTTAATTTTCTGAGGATAATGCACTCGAAAAAAAATTCATGGATTGGAATGGAATACATGTACATTATTATTACCTTTGACTTTTGTTGATTTGTACCACTTCCGTCCCAGGCGCTACCCAGAGACTGTTTTTGAAAAGCAATTCCTACTTCGGCATGGCTACTCTCTGCCTGACTGTCATTTTCCTCAGTCCGCTCCACCGGATGTCTGCCCTGTGGTGGGGGTTGACATTGTAATGTCGAGAATCATTTTTCACGCTTTCCCCTCTCAAAGAAGAAGAAGAAAAGCAAAAAGAGTATGATATTATAGATGCAAATTTTTCCTTTTGAGTCAGTCAGCCAGGTTGTTGAATTACTTTACTACTCTACTTAAATACTTAACAGAGAGCTCTACAAAAAAATTATTCAGTACATTTTAAAAAGTCTGTATAAAAGATTAGATTTACTTCTTAAGTAAGTAATTAAGTACTCACGTGAAAACTGTAAACATAAACCGAAACTCACACACTTACACAAACACAGGTTAAATACACTTGAATACAAAGCAAAATCGGGAGGAGAGTGAAAGTACTTAATTCACATTTTGAAGATATCCACCTAGAACTAATAATAATCAGCATAACTTGTACAAAGCAAACAACCTTAAATAGGAGTACTATATAAATAATAATTTCAGTCTACCTTAAAACGTTACGTAATTATGCATCACAGATCCCACACAGTTAAATACAATGTACCACACTGCGCCAGATTTGGATCCGCTAAAGTACTTATGAAGCCTGCTATCATTTCTACACTACTTACACGTGAACTCAGGTCGAAGCACTTAAATCAGTTCAACTGGTAAATGTTAAGTTTGTGACGTAAGTATTTAAGGAATTTGAAGAATTTATTCAATTCAACTTCAACCGTGTGGGTCGATTGGCATCTGAATCTGAATCAGTATTGTCCCTAACTTAAAAGTCTCCTTATGGTTAAGGTGCATCCGTGTAAAAAATCAGCTGCGGCTTTCATCAACCAACCGTCTCGCTTCTCTAAATGTAGGCTTCCAGCTATAAGTATACAAATCAATTTCCTCCTGCAGCGTACGATATTATGCTATTTACAGGCCATCGTTAATTTTTCCTATTATTGCGGTGCTGATACTGATGTGTGTCCCTTAGAGCTAGAGTTTAAGCAAATGCTGGAAGTTTAAGATGTGCTTCAGTGCAAAAGTGAAAGACCCTTAGGGTGGAATACAATTATATCTACTTCTAAATATGAGAACACAATTAAGATAAACTAGCAAGTACGCTTAGGAAGATATTAATTACAACTACAATTTGGGTAAGGACTCTCTCGACATGAAAGTGAATTATTTTTCAATTTCTTGTAAATAATTTTAAGGAGATAATGCAATGCAATGCAAGCTGGAACAGTGAATTTAAAATATGAAAAGACAATCAAGCGTTGATTTCACCAAAAAATGTTTGGAATGTGTGTGGAGTTTTGTTCTGGTGGTGGTTGTAGAAGTCAGAAGTGGCGGAGATCATCCCTTAAATACAGTTACATATATCCTGTACAACTTTTTCCAGCACGAACGTTCCTTCCTCCACAAGATCATAACAACATCACCCTCCATAGGTCCAGTGTAAGTAGGATACTTTTAATACTTATAGTTTAATAGTTAATAGTTTAATATACTTATTAACTATTGCATAAACGTAAGTGAGTGAGCAAGTTTGGTCGTCTTTGTAATTAACTCGCACCTAATTAATGGTAGATTTGATATTTGACCTAAAAACAGTGTGCCAAATCCATTTGTGAAAACAACTTCCGCAGGAAGAGTGGCGAAGCAAATTAATACATTCCAAATCCTATCTGAATTATGAAACATGATTGACGCATACAAAATATATCTAGCTAGAGTTAGTTTAACATAATTTAGCTACAGAATTATGATTTAATTAAGTAGGGGTAAGATTTAACTTTGTGAAATAGGCAACTTCAGCAAATAAGTAAATAGATAATTTTTAAGGAATGCATGCACTGTGCTAATGCACCTTTCTCTGCACCTGAAAACAAAACTCATGTAATGTAACCATTAAGGTTAATAACTTACACTTTCGTCGAAAGTTAATGTTTATTGGAATTAGCTATAGATTATACAAGTATTTAACTACCAATAAATTATTGGATGTAATAATTTATTGTAGGGAATCACATATTTAATTAGATCTTGCATAGTTTTACAATTTTAGCAATAATATTCAAGCTTTTGAGTCTACGAAATGCATAAGTAAGGAGTAGGTAAATTGAAGGAAAAAAGAATTATTCTGGCAAGGCAAAGCAATGAAGAGAATGAATGAGAATAAGAATGAAGGCAGGATGTTTTTCTCAAGAACCCTTTATTTTCCAGCTTCAAGTTTACTTATTCCGATTAAGAATGAGAGTAACTTTTCTGACTCAGTTCAGCTATAGAACTACTTATCTCTTTAGGTACATCAAGTATCAACTAGATTAAGTCGATATTGTGTGTCAGTGTCAATTTCAATTGTTGTGTAAAAGTTGGGCAAAACGGGGAAGGCACATTAGGTAGATGAGTCTTTGTAGATCTTATATACGTATGTTTGTTGATACCAGTGGAATTGAGATACCTTTCTTGAGGAGAAAATGATTACTTTTATCTAGTTTGTAGATCAAGCATGCCTAGTGGTTAAGAAAGTAAAATGTAATTTCTTTAGGGAGGAAGAAATTTTCTGGAGGTTTAGTTTCAAAATTAAGTGATTACGTAAATATTTAATCCGGAAATGATTGCATTAAGAGAGTTATCATTATCACATTATCTATTATTCTGAGAGAAATCAAATGGAGAATTATTGTCGATTGTGTACTTACTCAAGGAAATGAAAGTAATAATATGTTATGAGCTATAAAAAAGGTGTGTACTTAAATACTTAATCTATAGAGATATGAGTATAGTCTTATCCAAGGTGTAACGTAACATTACACAAAAAGTTTATACCGAAAATGATGATGTATGCATGGATGGAATATGTATGTATGCTATTGTACTAAATCCTTATTAATTTGATGATGAATCACTAGATTTACATTCATTCCCATTTGAAAATAATCTTATCACAGCAAAAGATAAAAAAAAAACATTTCGAAAATCAGCAAGGAAGAAACCAACAAGAAGCTACGAACTAAAAAGAGAATACTTATTACTAAAAGGCAAATTGAAAACAAAGTAAAATGAATTTTTCGGAGCAACACGAGTTTCCAGTACGGCGTGCATCGTGAATTCGGGTTAATTTGAGAATCTACGCAAACAATAAATTAAAAGTATGCTATTGGGGAAAGAGGATTAAATTGATTATGTTGATGATGATGTCACCAAACTATGGAGAAAGAGTATTGAATAATTACTGTAACAAGAAATTTTTATGTAAAAATAAATTGTGAGAGTACTAAGTACGTGAAGCTAAAGATGCAATTAGAATAAATCATTTTATTCGTTTAAATAAATAAACATATAGCCCAGATGAATGCGGAGAAAAAAGTTGGTGGTGGCTGTAATGAATTAATTTGTTCTCGAATTCTGTTTTTTTCTCATTCCACTTCAGCATTTTCCAGCGGAGGAAAAAGGAACTGAGCATTAAGCGAAAGCCAAAGCATTCCTATTCACTGCTCACGGTGAAATGTTTGCGGAAGTGTTAACCGCAACATTTCAAACGCAAGTGAAACCATGTTGGTCACGAGCAGTTCATTACTCCGAACATCTCGATTTTTTTGGGCAGGGGCGAAAGTGGCATTTCTCTCAGCTATTATTGCACGAGGGGGTAAATAAGATGTGGAATGTCGGAATAAAAGCTTGAATTTTAAAAGCACAGCGGCAACCGCTCTCCTGTTCGTAGTAGCAGTAAAAGGAGGAGAAGGTGAGTACCTACAATTTCAGTACATGAGGAAAGAAAGAGCTGGAAAGGGAAAAAACCGAGGAGCTCCCAACCCAACTCTAGAAAAATCTCATCAGAGTTGAAAGGAACTCAAAATTCGTCTCACGTTTACCCGGGCAATAAGCAAGTAGACTTGTCTGGCCGAGCCATCCCATAAAGATGTAAAATGTTAGCATTTTCAGGGGAGCACAAGTACAAAAAAAATTGTACAAGTGTAAGTGTATGTACCAAAGTACATCGGTATGGTATGGCATGGACTCAAGAAAACCGACCAACATGGGATGGGATGAGGATGAGGAGGATGAATATTGCAAGAAGGAAGGGGTCATAAGATGAAGAAACATGCTTTATTTTTTTACATATGTGAACCACAAAAAATAACGCTTTTTTATAGTTTTACAAGAGAGCAAAGCTTCCAAAAAATGTCTTATCATTTTCCCCCTTTGTGGAGTAAGTAACTAGCTCATCCAGCAGAAGGAGCATCGTGATGTGGATGTGATCCCGGAAAGATTCACCCTCTCTTGATCCCTACCGAACAAACGCTCCTGTTTATGGAGTACTGAGAAGAAAATGGCCAGACCAGACCAGAGCTGAAGAAAAGCAATCCCAATCGTAGGAAAAAATGCAATCGTCTATGCTGCGATTACGATTATCCCTTGGATTCTTCCAGAAACATCTTACTCAAAACTATATTTTTGGATGTAAGTAGTGGTGGTGGGGGTTGTAGTAAGGTGGCTGTGCTATGCACACATTATTTATACTCAATTTCCTCCTCTCTTCCGACTTTCCACTCATTTCCCTGCTACACTCAAACAAATCTCATGTTGCCCATGGGTGGAAGCAGCTCCTAGAGAAGATTTCCGATGTGATGTGATGGATTGAAGAAACATTTTAATTGTCAACTTACGATCTGGATGGTCTGGATCTGGATTCACCAACTATGGATCTAGGATTACATGATGAAGAAAGATTCTTAAAGAAAGTTTACGACTACTGCAGAGGCTGTTGAGTAAGTACTTGGATGGGAGATGCATTGCATTGCTTGTTGGCTGGCCCATGGGTGGAAGCAGCTCCTAGAGAAGATTTCCGATGTGATGTGATGGATTGAAGAAACATTTTAATTGTCAACTTACGATCTGGATGGTCTGGATCTGGATCAAACCCGGTAAATCTATAAATACTCACACGCACTGTCGACAGGAGGACCATCAACTTCGTAGGATTCCTTGAGCTTGGAAGAAGCTCTAGAAAATGAATCCCTCCTACGTCTTGTACGTAGTTTAGTCAACAAAATAGGAATGAAGAAAGAAAAAGGTGTGAATTTATACTATCTAACATGATGCTTACTTGCCCATGTCTGAAGGGAAAATCCCTGAGTAAACTTTGCTTTTCTTTCGGCAGTATCACAATTGCATTCTGATTCCAAGGATGTTTTTTCCTCCGTTTTAAAATCACCAACTATGGATCTAGGATTACATGATGAAGAAAGATTCTTAAAGAAAGTTTACGACTACTGCAGAGGCTGTTGAGTAAGTACTTGGATGGGAGATGCATTGCATTGCTTGTTGGCTGCCGAATGTTGTTGAACTCTTGATTTGAGATGTGGAATAGGAGTAAGACAAGACTGCGGACCTTATCTCCACACATACATAAAGGCTCAGGAGAGAGCTGGACATTGATGATGAATCATTAATGAGGAGGATGTGAGTATGCATGCGACGTCGAAAAAAAAGAGTGAAGAAAAAAACTGACAACAACAGCAACCAGAAACTGAACGGACGCACTACTGGAATCTGGATTCGCTGGTGTATACGTACCGATCTTAATACGTTTCTATTTTTAAGGGCGGAGAGGAAACTTTTTTTTGCATTTTGGATTGGGTTTTCAATCTTTGAACCATTTCGTTCGAATTATTTTAGAATTTTTGACTAATAGTTTTTTTAAAATTACACTCGTGTATGAAGTGTTTAATGTCGGAGAAAATGCGAACATGAACTTTGATCAGATTTCATAAACAACAGCATCCAACCGCATTTTTCTACTACGTACAGTAACTCTAGAATCTTCTGGTCAACTTTCACTGGCACATGGGGTGGGACGTCTCCAGCGGTGTTATGGGCACCTAAGTACGTAAATTCAACAGGGTTATTACAACACTGTTATCGCAAAGACATTCACAATAATATGTAATAAAGTTATACTTCTGAAATATTATTTTTATTTGCCATTCCTTATATTCCCCTCTTTCAAACGTAAAGTATTGTGTAATACTTTCCACAGCAAATGCCGCATTCTTACACATTCAGTGGGAATAGCTACGAGGCAATTATGTGGGAAAGCAGATGTGGGAGAAGTATTAAGTATGAGGGGGAAAAAGTAATCGTAATCAAAGACACGTATTTACGTACATTCTTTCTTCTCATAAAATATGTCCTAATTTCTTGTCTACGCCGGCAGCATTACGAAGCGGTGATTATGGGGGAGCAAACAAAAGATGAGAGATAACCTTATTTTCTATTTTTATTGGGGGTCCAGCCGTCATGGTCATCATTTATGATTTGCCACGGATTGGGAAAACATGCTCCGCTCACTCACTCCTCCTAATTCACATCTCCGATCTCACACCATCCCCCCTTTCAGCCGAACCCCTGGTCATGGTCCACCATAAAAATTATGAGAGGAAACCAATTTTTTCTGGACACATCCAACAATTATACTGTTGGTCAAGCTGAGCTGGATGGAGGAGCTAATCTTCTTAACAACTCTAATAGTGCGCGAGGAAAAAAATCTTCTCCATATTGAAAATTGGATCAATTTGGATGAGCCTGCAACACTTGCACCGGACTTTTTCCCCGTTGAAGCCCCTGCATATATATCTAATCTGATTTCCGTGACAAGTACAATTTCTCATTCCTTCGCTGGAGGGGTGAGGTGGCCTGGTCTGGGGTAAAGTGGCGAACTTGAAATTTCCTGGATGTGAGGATATGGGATGAAGATTGAAGAAAATAAACATGTATTATTTATGTAGCACGAGCGAGAGGGGTTGATAAACAACTTTCATTAATTATGCACTGACCTTGTGCTTTCCTCCGAAGAAAATATTGCCAAAGAAGCTAAGCCAACCCAAGCCATCTTCCTTGTTCATCAAGAGGAAGAGCGGAAAGGCTGGAAGATTATTTCCTTTCTGGAATCGTAATTCTATAACGTGCACTCCAGAAATGGGGGAGGGAGAGGTCGAGAGACGAAATGGAAAGAGAGAGTGTAGGGAGTGGAGTCAGGTAAGAAGGAAGATGAAATGTGACTGCTACTTCCTTATGTACCCCAAAATAGCTTTTTGCGAAAGAAATGACCGTAAAGATGGTTCTTGGGTGGGTTTCTGATAAGGAAAATGTTTGCATCACATCACATCACAACACTACCTATTCACTTGAGTTTGCTGGAGAGGTCGACTGGATGACGGGGAAATTGGCCCGGACGAAAATTCTCTTGATGATACAAGTACATATAAGAACGTGTATTACTACTACTATATCACCATCAGCATCGCCCTCACACTCCGACTCGCATGCATTCATCATGTGCCAGGGAAGAATGAAAATCAAGGTTGGTCTTCCTGATCCTGATCATCATGGTGGGTGGGAGTGAGCTGCAAGGGAAAGTCTGAAATGGAAATTTTATAAATAAATGCACATTCTCCAAACGGGCAAGACATGGAATGCGATGTGAGATTTCGGGGATAATGCGTGCGTGCTTCAGTACATGGACATAAGACATGGACAAGGAGGGAAGATGGAAAGGGTTGCAGACGATGAATTACTGATAAAAAGATTGAGCCCCGACTTATACTTCTTCAGTCTTTTAATAGTTCATCTAGTTCAAAAAAAATTTGACTCGAAGCGGGCGCAACATCCCACTCTCCACTTAATTTCGAAGATATGACAGCATCTTAATCAAGAGAAAGTTGTAGTTGTAGTGAGGAAACCACTTCCAGTCCGCCTTTAGTAATAAAATGATGGATGTCTTGTAATTTAAATACCGCATCTAAGATCCAGATCCAGCGGAGACGTAAAAAAGTAGAGATGAGGTGTGAGATCTAAGAAGTAAGAATGAATAGTGGAGTAGATTGGGACACAGTTGAAATTATGTTCGCAGTTTTTATTGCACCCTACAGCTTATAAAACACAACAGATATTTACGTGTACAATTGCCTGTATTCATTTAAGTGAATTAAAATCCGAATAAGTTTGTCTCGTTTGACAGTCTTTGACAAGCCATACAAACAAAATCAGACTGAAATTTTTGCCCGAAAAAGTCGGCTGCACAATACATCGTAAATCCTGAAACTGTGATAGCATCAAAAAATGAATGAAAACAAAACTAGTGCAAGAAATTGGCAAAGTTTAGTTCGTGGTTGGTCAAATAATTTGTGATTTTGAGTTAAGAAGGCTCATTTTTTCACGCTACAACACTACAGCAGTCTTTTTATGCTGCGAATCACGAATACGACAAAACTTTTTTATGGTGAAAAGCGAGAGTATAAAAATGCTGTGACATATTTTCCATCTTTCCGCACATTCTAAATATTCTTCGTTCTTTATGAATAGAACTTGCAGAATTTCGAGATAGGGGAATAAATGAGGCTAGATCGTATTCCATTTTCCCATCGCAATTTCTCCAAAAGATTTGTTGTGCTCCTCATCAGCACACATTTCTTGTTCTACACGAGTATGATTGCAATCTCGAGGAAAGCCCATTATTGAGTGGTAATGGCAATGACTCCGGCGAAGCCAAGCCACATTAAACTTAAATGCCATACTCTTCGACCAAAGTACACAACAAGTAAGTTAGGCAAGCAATTCTCAATTTTGCACGTTCTCCTCTTTCCGTTCCAACCACTGACTGGAATAGTGGCCGCGGAGCTATAGATTTCATTTATTTTTTCGGAGAACAACACCCACCTTTGTTGACTCGAGCAATTTATTTACTTTGGTTTGTCTTCTTACTCGAAAGTGTATATCTTTTTTTCCTTTGCTCCGCGGGAATAAGGGAAACGACGACGAGGCTTCTTGAAAAAAATAAAATAAAAACAAAAGGCGATGAGTGCGTGTGTCGTATTTTATGGAGAAAGTAAAAGGACAAGGCTTTCTCCTGCTCCCCAAACTTCCACAGATATTATCATTTCCTTCATTCTTTTTTCCTTTCTAGATGGCCCCGGCGGAATGGTGCAAGTCACACTAAATTGAAATTAATGACACAGTTTTATCTACGTGCTTAATCAAATCAGTTATGGAGTGACAATAATGTTGACCGTACACCGGCCGCAAGAAATCCCACTGGGAATTGACTCCGGCAAATTTTTTCTTGGAGAAATGGCTTCTACTGCCATTTGTCTTTTTTGAAGGTCTTGGTCTGTATGCTGGTGTTGGAATCTTAATTCCTTTGTACTGGAAGAATATCTCTGGAGAAGGAGGAAAATACTGAAAATTTTCAGCTCAGACAAGAAATACACTACAATGGAAACTTAAAATTGCTTTGTTTCTGGTTGAAATGTCTGGAATATTTTCCATGCGCTTTAAATAAAACGTGCTATAACAAACAGACCTTCAAAATGCAAGTATGAATTTTTCCGATAAGTAAAATTATTAAGTTCAAAGTTATTCTCTCGTACCGGGTTAAATGCAAAAATTTTGCTTGAAAACGCAGTTTAGTATCTCGAGTCACATGAGCACATATCAAAGCGCTGCATTTTGTTTGGACGATCCCTCATTTCGACCGGGGGAAACTGCTTTGGTCTTTTCATAATGGATTATAAATTATTGCACACCGCACATACTTATCATCATCATCATTTCTAAATGAAAGGACGCATGTATGAATACTTATTTACATGTTTAGGCAGCGCAAAAGCACATTTATTTACGTCTGGCTTTGGTGGCATGGCGGAGCGAACTCGATTAAAGTCTTGGGTAAATAGGTTTAATTTCCGTTTGTCGTCCCAGGAACCCACATCAGCATCATTCTTCTTCAAAAGGACGGGAAGAGCAACACGCTTGGTGCGTTCTCATCATCAGAAACCGTGATAAACAAGTACAGCCCACACCATCGTCATTCCAGAAGGACGCGAGACTCTGTTCTATGCATAGAAATTGTTTTAAAATGACTTTGTCCTCGTTATGGAGCAAAATTTCATTTGATGTTGGAGTAGGAGCAGTGAGGGCTATTAGCGATGAACACGAACTGAAGCATGTCGCGTTGCAATGACTTCGCTTAAAGAGATTCAAGTGCATCCAGCTGAATTTAATAGAGCCGCCATGTGACATGAGCAATTTTGGAATGTGTTTATTTATTCTCGTCTGATACATATACTTGTTTTTGTAATGCCATTTTGGAGCATAATATATCCTAATTATCAGCCTTGTGCACAATAACGTAGACAATCCATCCTCTGGACCACTTTTACACCCAAATATCAACTTGAGTTTGCATAAGAACCAGAATCATTAAAAAAAAAGTCAGAAAAGGTGATGCGTGACAATTCAAAGAATTCCTGATTTGAGCATGTTCATACTCGTAATGCTGTGCAAACTCATCTATACAGTGCTCATTTTTCCCTTGTCAATGGTCAATATCCTCTCAATACAACCGGACAATGTTGCTTAGAATGCGAATTATCTTCCTTAGAATTGGAGTGGAACAGTCAAAACGACTATGATGACCAGTAGCATGCGATCTCCGCATTCGATTAAGAGTTGAACCATTTTCCCCAAAATGTACTAAAGGAAGAGCATTCCATATTGCTGGGCATTTTCCAGTACCGCCATGAAAAGACCAAATCTTCCACGAGCAATTTCGAAATGGAATGTGAGGAAGTTCTGGCTTTTTAAAAAAGAGAGTTATAATTCCGCATTAGCTGATCTTCTTTTTTGTGTCTTGTTCTTTCATCGTCCTGATTCTACACTGCCGCTTCTATTTGCTTCTAAGCTTGGAATACGAGTCAGGAGTCGTGTCGTGAGTCTCAGCTTCACACATAAGTACTTGCATGTGTAGTATTTGGAAGCGTAAAAAATCTTATTTTCTTTAAGATAAATCCACTTTTCTTGTATCAGTTTTTCTCCCGAACCAGAATACAAGAGTATAGAGTGCCAGTAACAGAGGACCAAGACCAAGAGTGTACATTAAATGTGAGGAATCCGGTGAAAAAAACCCCAGGAATCAAGAGAATGTTCGCCTTTTAAAGGTTCACGATCGCGTATATGACCAGACTAGAAATCGACGTTTAATCTGCTTCAATACCCATTTTACTTGCGTCTTTGCTGATCTCTCAATCTCTCTGCGGTCAAAAGATAACTTGTTTCTTTAACTTTTCTCTCTCTCTCAAACACTCACTATCTCCACACTATAGGTATCTCCTCCCTTTTCGGAGGCAAGCAAACCCTCAAAAAAAACTTGGAAGACGGTGGCAATAACTATGAAAAAACGAAACTACCACCAGGACTACTTACTCAACACTGCTGATACCACTTATTCGTTCGTTGGTCGGTAACTAGAAATAAAAGACATTTTTTTGAAACAGAATAAAAAATTGGAAGAGTCAGAGTTTGGAAATATTTTTTGTCAATAGTGTAAGTAAAGTAGAAACGAAATGTCCTTTTCCATTTCTTCCGTGAGCTCACTGCTCGCTCTTCCCATTCCCGAGCACATAAGGTTAAAATCCAAACGACGACTACGTGTTTTAATGATTCTGGCGATGTACCGCGGAGGCTGAAACAAGTTGGATCGGAGTTGGAGGCAATTTCGGGGGGATAATAAAAGCATAAGTATTCGTATGCTGCAGTTAAGGATCTCGTTATGATGTAATGAATGCAGGGGAAAAAAAGTCTTTTGCCCTCTTGGGCTGGGTCAAAGTCCATTCCACTCGACTCAGAGGACTCAGTGAGTGAGAGAAACCGAACATCTCAATAAATTTTACAATCTGGGAAAAATTTTGGGGTGATATAATTCTTCTCCAGATTTTACATTTTCTTCTCCTTCCAAAAAAACCAGTAAGGCTCCATCCAACTAAACCTAGGTTTCCGAACTGATGATTCCAATACAACCTGGTGAAAGCAATGGATGCTGACGTGGGGAGTGGTAATATGGGTCATTTATTTCCTTCTCCAGCAACATTACGAATTATTGCTGGAATGCGAATGTGAGACAGCGTTAATAAAGCATAATGTACAATATGTGAAAAAGTGGTTGGCGATAACAATAAAATCATAATTAATAATTAATTTCCAACCACCACCACCTTATTTCACTTCTCTCTCCAAGATTTTTCCAGAAACAAAGCCAAGTGGATAGTTCTATTGGTTGGGTACTTTTCGAGTGAGATATTTGCCGAGGAGAAAAAAAAACCTTGACAAGAAAAGAATGCTGTGAATGTAAGGCGAGGAGAACCATCTTAATTTGATTTCTTTACACCTACATCAGACACTAAGGGTCCATTTTGTTGCCTCCACACTCTAGAGAAAGAAAATTCCAATATCGCAGATTACCCTTAATGGGTACTTACTCGCACGTAGTGATTGTGCTGCTGGTGATGGTGGTAGCAAAATAATGTAGACTTTTTTCGAATCTCATTTTTTAAAAGGAAAAAATCATCTTGGCTCGGCCCAGCTAGTTTGCTAGAATATGTATGGTGGATGGAGAAACAAAGGCAGATGAAATCATTAAATGTGCAGCGTATGTCCGTAATTTACGAGGAGAGAAAGAGTGTCGGAGTTGGCCGCGAAATGTATGTATTCCTTTATTCTTACCGGAGTAGGATTTTATAGCCGTACGATCGTCAAATCACTATCGGGACTCTCGCGGGCGCTCAGAAGAGCACACATGGATTGTCGTTGGTACAAAGGACAAGGTAAGAAGCACAGCTGATAGTCAAAATCCTGCAAAAGTAAGTTGACGTAACCAGATATTCGCGTATATTATCTTCAAATGATGTCGTATAAAGCGAATTAAATGTAATTATGTTTACGTTAGCGCTTAAATTACATATTTTTCCGATGTGTTTTACCCGTTTGTCATTTTTTGTCAACGCATAAACCTTACAGCTCTACCGCTTACCTTGCTCTTGACTTCAGCAGCGGCGTTGAAAACAATCGCACTTTCTCCATCTGAAATCTCAGGAAGCCGAGTAGTTTGTAGTCGGAGCCAGCTTGTTTTGTTCCACCAGATTTTTTTGTTTTCCTTTCTCCGTTTCAAGTGCTTCAAGTGAAGTGTTCTTCCGTTGATAGTGACCACCACGACCACCTACCTCTAGAACGTTAAGGGAAGATACAAAAGGAAAGGTTTGAGTAGGGTCTAGGATATGTTTTTAACTTGAAACAAGAAACCGACGCAGCCAAGAAGAAAAAATTGTTCTCCCGCTAATGTAACGAAGGAAAGGAGATAAAAGCTGTGGTAATGGCGTTAGATTGTTTATGAAGATGGTTTTATTGGCGGACCAATCCTTGTTGTGTACTTATTGTCCAGCGGAGAAAATGTAGGCCTCTCATGATTCCATTTACGTTTTTATAAATAGATAAATACTTACATCCACACAAGAGAAGGTTGTAAGGATGGGGTTATAATATAGCTCATTATAGATTTTTCACGGGAAAAGTTAGGTTTGGTCGAAAAAAAATGTTTGCCTGCACTAGTCATTACTTTAAAAATGAAAACAAAAGTCAAGTCGGAAAAACGTAAAACAATACTAGCACTATGCACGGTGGAACAATACTACTTACATAAATAGAAGCCTAGGAAGGAGGCAAAAAACATCGGCCAGTTTAAAACTTCTGCAAATCCAAGAGATGGATAATTTTCTTAGGTACATAATTATACGTTTAGCTCAATCATGAAAATGTGTGTCGTATCGTAGCTGAGATTTCAAAATACGCCTTTTTATAACTCACTTTGATTCAAATGCCAGAAATTGACAGATAATGGTTAAAAACTGGGTAAATACTAGAAGCTTTGAAGAACCAAATCAGGACTTGAAGCTTGTTTCGTGCTAGAAATACATTTAACCTTGTTTATTTTGAACGTTTTCAACTATTTGAAAGAATTCTTGGGACAATTTCTCGAAACCATATGCAATAATTTTTAGATTGGGACGATACTGCAATCTCAAGCTTATGCGGGGCAACCTAATACATGTTAGGGAGACAATAAGGGACATTTTTGGGACGCTCTAATCAATGTTAGTCTAATTTTACCAAATGCGATATTTTCAGCCCAGCATGTTATCCGATGAGCCAAATTCTTACCGATTAGCTACTTATCAATACAACCCTAGCAATAGGTTCAGAGAAGTCTGAAAAATACATTTATAGTGGATTCTAAAATACGGACTTTCCCTCCAATTCCTACATATATCGTATCTATCAGAAGGAACATGAAACTCTCAACAGAAAAAATGGCAGTAATTGCGATTACATCTCAGGATAAAAACAACAATAAAAGTCTCTTGGTTAATTTTGAATTCTGTTTTTATTCCCCGGAAAAAATAATACATAAGCCAATAATAATACGGAGGAGCAAGCCACCATAAACCAATCACTTATCCTTCCGGCTGCGGATAGGCTCATAAACTACATTACCCCACCAAGATGATCAAAGGAATATCTGGGATAAGCAATCCGTTAAATCGTAGAGTGTAGCTACAAAAAGAAATACTCAGGATGGGTGGCAGCCTCTACCCCCCGTATTATTGTCCAGCGAGAAAATACCAGAAAAATACTGGAGAATTTTCTAAATGTCATTCCTTAAATAATTTCCTTTTGCTTTCTACGTTCCCCATTCACCCGAAATGCGTTGTACCTTTCACTCCTTCAGTCCAGGGGAGCCAACAGCTGAAGAAGAGGAGAAAAAAGCCCATAAAACATGGAATTTTCTTCCTCCTTCTCTTCCATTGTTTCTTCCATTTCGAAACGGAAAGCCCATACATATGAAATATGGAATGCTACACTCAGGCTCTCTCCTTTCTTTATTGTAGTTATGTGAAGAATAACATTACAATTCAAGTGATTATGATTCCATATGTGATTCCGGGAACGAAATAAATGTGTTTGTTTATCCAGTAAAAAGAGACCACGACCGCAAAAACTCCAGCTCCAAAGAAGAAAAAACCGCAGAACTACTCACTTACCCACAGCATCTCATCCTCCTCGTGTGTGTGTGTTGTTGCATCAACGGCAACCGCAATATCTATATTGGATCAACCAACACCAACCATTTCCAACAGAATGCATACTACATGTGGAACTGGAAGCTCTGGAGAAGGGAGAAATAATAAAGACAAAATACGACGAGATTTAATGCATTTTCTTCTTTTAAAAAAATCGTGCTTCTATTTTCCCGAAAAATTTGACACAGACTCGGAGATAAAGAAGAAATTTAACGCACTTGGCAAGCAAATCGAGTAATGAAGTGGTTTACCAGAAAAGAAAATTCCTTTTTCTTTCTTGAGCTCGAGCTGGACATTATTATTGAGGCTTAAGTATTGCTTCTTTGCTATTTCCTACCATTGGACAAAAAAATCCATCCGAGTTTTGGGATACAAGAGACTACATGAAAGTACACGATAGGGTGGAAATGGGACTGACCCTTGGAGTGGTGCACTAGGCTTTCCAAAGGGGAGGTGCTGGGATCGGGGGCTTAGAATTTCCACTCTGGTAGTAATAGTAGTAATATCCACCCCATATCATCATCGCCATCGCGTTTTCCACACTTGTCGCAATAATCATCATATCAAACTGGTTGAATTGGCAGGGAACATGAGAAAATCCAGCGATGATGATGGGGATGTTGGTGGTGGTGAGTGGAGTGGTGACAATAGTGATATTATGTATCATCATATAATCATATCATTCCAGGAAAAAAATAGCTTGGAAAGCCTTTCAAGCTTCATGAAAGCATGTACAAAACGCGTGTGTGTTTTGTGGGAACGGGGAAAGATGTATATTTATGGAGCGATATGATGTGAACTCAACTGAACTGGCGGAGGGAGAAGAGCGAGTTGAGAATTCTCTTCAAACATTGTTAAGTAAGTGCTCCTATAACTGACAAAAAATTTTTTTATGGCTGGAGGAGGATTCCCAAGATCCATTACAAATAACAGGAGGCATATAAAAATAACTCTTTCTTGGAGCACATTTAGCGCAAAAATTGCTTCTTTTGGGATGGATGAATGGCTGGAAAATCCCGATTTGAGGAGGTCCTCCACGAAAAATAGAAGAGGGGAGGAACAGAGTGAGTAGGTGTGCTCCTTTGAATGAGCACACATGTACAAGAGGGATACTTTCGGTGCACTTTAAATTGAGCTCCATTAAAACATATATATGGAATGGGAAATGGAAATCATAAGAGCATGAAATGTACCTTTTCTTTGTTGATGACGCGAATACGACTAAAGTGGTAATGCATGACAAACGGCGATTGTGGTTATTCATAGTAAATCTTAATTGATGCCTTTTATATGAGTAGAAAATACCAGAGACATTTTGAGTATTGAAGGATGACAATAACCCCCAATATCAGCATTTCTACATGCTATATATATCACAGTCAAAGTTTTTAATTACAAGCGACGATACTCAACAATGCTACATATCTAATAAGTAAATGATAATTATCATTGTTTAATTGAGCATTTGTCTGAAGAGAGGATCCATAACCTCAGCCCATTTCCTGTATCCAGCAGTCGACAAATGGAGAAGATCGGGGTCGTACAGCTCCGTAACGAAGTTGTTCCCTCCGCGATAGAAATGATCCTTCATATCGAGGAATCGGATCGTGTTGCCGTTGTCCATATTCCTTATGTTATCATTAACGATGGATATTTTTCTAGTCACTTCCTCATTGTTTCTTGGGAGGATTCCCAGCAGGAGGACCTTCATGTTGGGGAGTCTTTGTCGAAGTTCATTGACAATAGCCTTAACTCCTTCTGCGATAGAGCCTTCATCATTATCGAAGATGTTGTTGGTTCCGATTTTGAGAACACAAACGGATGGATTCAGTGCTGGAGTAACCTCTCCATTTTGAACTCTCCAAAGGACATGCTCGGTTCTGTCGGCAGCGATTCCGTAGTTTGCAGTTCCAAGGGGTGCGTAGTATTGCTCGAAAACCTCCCTTCCGTTCTGGGACCACCAGTCAGTAATGGAGTCACCGTAGAATAGGACGCGAATTCCACCGGGGTTATTCAAAGAGTTTGCAACGAAGCTGTTATGTCTATCTATCCACCACTGGTCCCCACGAGGTTCGCCGACCCAAGGGATCCCTCTAAGAAATGGACTTGCTGTAAATAAATAGTTATGAAAACAATAAATGATTTGGGAATATCAGTGGGTAAAACTTGACCCCTTAATTTGGTTTCACTTACAAGAAACAAGACCCAAAAGGGCGACAATGAGAACGAGTGCTCCCTTCATGATGACCGAGATGAGAAAAAAATGCTCCAAAGTAATATGAGCTTGTCACTTACAGCGAAGCAGAACCTTAATTAAGGAAAAAAAATCTTACCGTATGGGAGCTTTATATTGGAAATGATCAAGCACTTGAAGCATGTTATTCAACGTACGGGTGAGTGATGGGAAGAAGTGATTGACCAATAAGCGAAATATTGAGTTTATCAGTTAAGTGCATGTGCTATTTCCCCACTTGTCCACAGCCAATTTTTACGCTTTTGAGCTATCATTGTTATCAATTATGGCTATTTTTGTATGCTTATGACTTGCTTCTAGAGTTGGAGTTCTTGACATTTAATGCCACTTTTTTTACTGTGCATTATATTAGGCTGTGGAAGTAGCGTTATATATCGGTTATGTAAAGTCAAGTTCGGCGTAAAAATGATGAAGGCTTAACTATTTATTTTCATCGAGCAATTGACCAACTTTGTCGAAAATAACATCATGTGGAAGTTTAACGAAATGCAGGTAATACTTTATTTCTCTCATTGCCAATTGACAAAAAATGAGACGAGATAATTTGGAATTCCGACATTTGAACTTGAAATGACTGTTATGTTACCTAACACGAATTGAATGAGGAACCGCGCATACCTAAGGAAAAAACGAATTTTTGCCATTAGTTTTTTAGTTAGTACGTTAGTGGCAAAGTTAGTATGCAAAAAAGATGTAGGCCTGAAAAGTACTCCGATACCTGCAGCAAGCTCTTTGTCTCAGATTGAGGCCAAAAGTTGCACAGATATTAAGTAAGAGTGCTAATCCCAAATCCGAAGCCAACAGTTCATTTGGCGTCCCCAACCTTTGTCATTAAAAAAAACTTTCCACCATTAAAAACAAGCTGTTTTTGGCGTTTTCCTCGAAATTGGCTTCCCGAAACGATTTTTTTGATTTAGATTTGTGATCACGATCTTTGACTACATATCTGTGCAACTTTTGGCTTTAATCTGAGACAAAAAGTATGCGTCATGTGTCGGAATACTCTTCATGCCTGTATTGTATACTCATGGGGAACCTTACTGCGTTAGAAAATGTTTTTCTCCAGGTTGAAACTATTTGTACATTTTTCAGAATTTTTCTTTGCCATTAATCCAAAACGGGAACGGATTTCTCGAGAGGATTGTCTATGAATTAAGCATTTCTTTGAAAAGCGGATCCATAACTTCAGCCCATTTTTGGTATCCAGCAGTCGTAAGATGGATGAGATCAGGATCCCACAGCCCCTGGATAAAATCATTTCCTCCGCGGTAGAAATGATCCTTCATGTCGAGAAATCGGATTGTTTTGCCATTGTCCAAGTGCTTGATGATTTCATTGGTTTTAAAGATCCTCCTCGTGAATTCCTCATTTTCTCTGGGAAGAATAGCCAGCAAAAGCACCTTCATGTTTGGCAGACGCTCCCTCAGCTCCATGACGTCAAAAGCGACCCCAAGAGCAGTGGAGTTCTCGTCCTCGGTTTCAAGGTTGTTCGTTCCGATTTTGAGAACGCAGAGTTTAGGATTGATGGAATTGGTTATTTCTCCATTCCTAACCCTGTAGAGGATATTCTCCGTGTACTCATCGTATATTCCATAGTTAACAGCTCCGAGCGGGGCGTAATACTTATCGAAAACAGATTTTCCAGCTTGTCCCCACCACTCGGTGATGGAATCCCCATAGAAGATCACACGAATACCGCCTGGGTTGTTCAAGGTGTTGTTGACATATGCTGCATGCTTATCGTGCCACCATTGTTCCCGTTTGGGTGCCGCAATCCAAGGAACAGCTGGAGTATTAATATGTCGTTTATTTAGTTTATTTTATGATTGAACAAATCTGAAAGAAAAATCGCATTTACTAAATCCTGAATTTTAAAACTTACCCAAAGTGGCTGCTGCAAAGGTGGCGACAAGGATGAGTGAAAGCTTCATTTTCAGTTGAAGTGGGTTCGTTATTGGTATTAAACTGTCCTCTTTTCAAATATTGGAAGCTTTATTGGGGTCGGCTTTTTTCTTTTATAAAAAATCCTGGATGTCTCTGGTAATCCTACATAAATAAGTATGTGTAAGTAGATGCCTGACTGATTTTTAAAAATATCATAAGTGGCTGTACAAATGTCCTAAATATTTTCTTTAGGCTAAATATAAGAAAAAATGATTTTGGTGCCTACGGAAGATGCGTATTATCTGCTGGCGGTGTTAGTTTTTTTCGATTGAAGATTAGGTGCGGTTGTCGTTTTCTTAGTTATTCTAATTCAATCACAAAGTCAGTTGGAAACACTGACATGAAATGACTGGATGAAAAATACAACCCGAAAACCTTTGCGATATAAAAAAACTGACGTCTTTTGCGCGACGCTGACTTCAGACCAGCGTTGAAGTGTCTGGCCAGGGAAAAAGATAAGATGACTGTTGCTGAAATGAAGAAGGAGGACGTCTTTTCTTTTCTCCAACGACCAATAGAAGAAAGCCTTGGATGTGCTATTAAAATAGGAAAATTGATTGATTAAATCGCAGGAGTAGTGAGAGGAACGTGTGATGAATGACATAAAAAAGTAATAAAGTTGTGACGCGAAGTGGGAAACACATTCATAAAAAAATAAACCGCGTAACTTTCCGCGCACGCGACATAACAATTTTAATCAGTTACACGTGTCAAATGGTACTTAATACGCAAGTCGTACAAGCCTCTTATATTTTTAAACTGTTTTTTTTGTAATGACGCTAGTTTTATATGACCTATAATAATACTAATTCTTTTTACGATAATTTACAAACGCAAGCAACTGTATTTTTGGCCGGCGCTCTCCAAGTTCGATGACATAGTAGATTCCGATGAAGTTATCATCATAATCATAAAACGACCTTTCCTTAGAGATCCCTTTCAGAAACTTTGAAACAAAATCAAATGTGGTAGTCTGAAGACATACACACCTGCATATAGAATGCCTATCTCATTGCCTCAATTGGCATAAGACGAGATTATCTTATAAAAAGGCGAGACTCTGGTAAATGTAAAAAAAGATGCTGGTAGTGGCATTAGGGTTAGTGCTTAAGTTAGTAAAGACGTAACCTACGGCATAAGTAAATGTTTTTTTTCAAATTCCTGCCTTTCAATGTTTAGCCTAATGTTAATTATATTCGTAATTGAGCTTGAGGGTTTCGAAACAAATGGTTGTTCGTTCAAGATGTTGAATTTCGGAAACATGGTACCTCCTCGTTATTTATTTTTCACAGCAATTTTTCTTTCCTATTAATCCAAAGCATGATAGCATGAAGTGGTTTCTGAACAGCATTATCTTATAACTAAATTAATTAAGCATTTCTCTGAAGAGTGGGTCCATAACCTCAGCCCATTTTTGGTATCCGGCTGTAGAAAGATGGAGAAGATCAGATGTATACAGCTCCGTGACAAAATCATTTCCTCCGCGGTAGAAATGGTCCTTCATGTCGAGGAATCGGATCGTGTTGCCGTTGTCCAAGTGCTTGACGACCTCATTGATGCTTGAGGTCCTCCTCGTCCATTCCTCATTGGTTCTGGGAAGAACGCCCAACAAAAGCACCTTCATGTTAGGAAGACGTTCCCTCAGTTCAATGACATCGTAAACGATCCCGAGAGCGATGGAGTTTTCATCATGAGCTCCGAGGTTGTTGGTTCCGATTTTGATGACGCAGAGGGTAGGATTCAGAGAACTGGTTACTTCTCCATCCTTAATCCTGTAGAGGACGTGCTCGGTGCGGTCGCCACCTATTCCATAGTTAGCAGTTCCGAGCGGGGCGTAATACTGATTGAAAACAGCTTGTCCAGCTCCATTCCATCCTTCGGTGATGGAATCCCCGTAGAAGAGCACACGAATACCGCCTGGGTTGTTTAAGGTGTTGTTGATGAATAGTGCATGCCTATCCACCCACCATTGATCCCCTCGGGGCTCAGGAACCCATGGAACAGCTGGAGTATCAAAATCCAAAGTTAGTTTATGATTGAACTAATTCGAAATAAAATAATCCCACTTACTACTTCTGACTTTTAAAACTTACCCAAAGTAGCCGCTGCAAAGGTTGCAACGAGGATGAGTGAAAATTTCATTTTAAGTAGAAATAGGTTAACTATTTAAGATGTCCAGCTAATAAATTGTCATTCAATCCAGCTCTTTTCAAGTAGTGGCAACTTTACCGGGATCAGCATGTCTCCTTTTATAGAGAATTCAAGGATGCCTCTTGTATGTAACATTGACATGGATAACTATAGATGCTTGATTGATATCTAAAAAGCCTCATATGACTTACATGTAGCATTGTCAGACCTATTTAAGAGTTTCAATATCGCGATTTTCCATGAAAAATCGAAGCATAATTGATTCTTATTCATAAGTGTTTTATTCACTGATTGAGTTTAAAAACTTTATCGATTCATCTATGCAAGTGCAAATCCGAAAGGCCGCTTATCTTCGGAAAAAACGCTTGTGTTATAATGATCTTAATTTGTTAGCCAGAATAAAGAACGCATGCATCTTCGTGAATGACAGGCATCGTGCAACTGGTAGCCATAATAAAGTAGTAAAATTGTGACGCGGATTGGAAACAGTAATAAAAACTAAACAGCGTTACTCTTTGCGTAACAGCAATTAACAACAGACACCAATTAATCAGTTTCACGTCATCAGTCTTATGATACTCAAAGCGCAAGTCGTCTATTTAACGACAGTCATACAATTTTATCTGAACCCCAATTATCTGGATCCGTTGCCCATAAATTACAGACGAAAGCATCCTTATTTTTGGCTGGCGCTCTCCAAGATCGATTGCATTGACCGGTGATTGCGATAGTAATAAAAGATATCATTATAACTTTATAACGCTTCTAAGTAGAACGGTCGAAAGTTGAAACAATCGTTTTAATGAAAACTGCCAGTTCACAAAGTCTCGAATATTTCTTTCCTTCCACCAGGTGTACATTATGACAATATGACTGATTGACAACTTGTTAGCATATTCTTATTGAAGTATTTTTGGTCCAAACCAAATCATTTGCCAATTTCATGATGCATGATGATGAAGTGTTTGTTGTTTATTATTCCTGCCACATGACAAGTACCTAACTCCGTTTTAAGTTTTGTGGAGTCTCGTCCTGCTAGCATTAATTTAATTTTTTATCTGCGAAGGCTGCAGATTTTACGAGTTTCATAATAAACTCAAGTTGCATAATACATAAGTATCATTTACCTAACTACCTGCGCGTGCCATCCAAAGCTAATGACAATATTGTAGCAACATAAAAAACGACATTCGAAGGACTGACAGTTATAATCTCAAGTGTAACTCTCTCAAAACCATGGAAGATGGAATTCACTTCCGATGATGAGCAAATTAAATTATTATGATCGACTGATCAACTTGTCAAACTCAAGCACTCGTCAGCTGAAAATTAAAACATCTCAAGTGCCGGGTCTCATGATCATGTGGACTTACCTATTGAGCACAATATTTTAGCACTTTTCCTAATGTGAACTGGTTTTAATTACAAAACCATAAAGCTGGGGCAACGTGAGATCCTAGTAAAAGCAAACACTTGAATATTTAATGGAGCAAAATGATTCGATAATTGACACGGTTCAAAGTATACATAAGTAATTCATTCCATTTGAATACTTTTATAATCGATCTTGATCAATATTACACTACTAAAAACTCCAATGAGTAATTTTGAATAATAATTTCATCTTAATAGTCAGCAAGAACCACCTTCCCTATCCCTCAATTTTCCAGCTAGGCACAGTGAAAATCCGAAGGACAAGAAATGAAATGAGCTGTAAACATTTTCCCGAAAAATCCCCCTCGAAATCTTGAAGACATGATATGAAAACTTAAACGGTGAGATCCCCTCTACCCGGTAGTAAGGAGGGACGATGCTACTGGCCGAACCGTACACTGCATTTCATCTCCATCTATAGAGAAATCCGCATCAATACTACTTGCATTATGCATGGTGCACCATGTCGAGCTAGGTTGTGTTCTCGTCAATCTTTTCAGGCTTTCCAATCGTTGACAATTGCCACACATTTTTTATTGCTAGAAATCCTGGAAAAGCCCTGAGTGATCCAATTTCCCTGCGTTATTGTGAGTTAATGATGGCACAAATGTCATTCTTACACTTTCCGTCATGAAATATTCACCAGAGAGAGTAAGCCTGGAAAATGCCACCTTCATGAATTATTTGGAGGACATTTTACCTTCCCTCTATCCTATTTTGTTTCAGGGTATTGATAAGCAAAAGACAAAAGATCACAATGTTAGGATAGAATACGGTCATGAAAATGGTCCAGATAATAATGTGAATTTTTCTTCGACGTTTTCCATTTTCTTGGTTGCCGCATTTTTATTATTTCTTTTCATTTCATATTACACATTAGAACGATGTCTAAGCATTGTCCAACTATAGCATTCGAGTCAGGAACTTACGTTAAGTTGTTGCTTGATTTGAATCAAATACCTAGTTTTCAGTACTACTTCGCATCACCACAATAACTCTCGGAAATGAGACAAAACCAACTCCTCAGACAATGATAATATTATTATTGAACTTTGACTTTCCCATTTGATTCTTCAGTTCAAAAAATAGAGGCTTTTTTGCAAGTCAAATTTCACTTAAAGCCTGCGCAAAATTTTAAGAAATTTAAGTAGGAGAAAACGATCACAGTAATTCTATAGGACTTTTCTACAGCCCACTGGAGGTCAATTAATTGAGTAAACAGAATTAGGTCGAAAATTGCTTGAGTGTCAAATTAAAAATTTGATTGAACTTGATATCTTTCATGGGGTTGACATTATTTCGAAACAGTCAAACTGATAACTGATTCGTACCGCTTCCCGAATTAATAAGAATCGAATTTTAAAAAAACACGCATCTATTACCATTCCTTTTCAGAATCGATGAATGGTCTTAAACTATGGCTTCATTTCCTTCGTCAATACCAACCGTCATACTGAAAGTAAACAAAGACAAACCTTTACGTAGATCGTTTCCCATTAACTGATAGAATAAGTAATAAATTATAAAAATCTTAATTTTACCGAAGAATAAGACCACGAGAGATACCCCCAGTAGCCATTTTGGAAGCCATGTGCTTAACATCAGTAACAATGTCTTCGATATTTGCTGGCTCCTCATAAATGTAGGCAGCGTCAGCTCCACCCGCAAGACCAGCTAATGTCGCAAGGTACCCACAGTAGCCCCCCATTGTCTCCACAATGAAGACACGACGCTTCGTTCCTTGTGCTGATTGACGGATTCTGTCACAGATTTCTGTGATTTCATTCAAAGCTGTATCGCATCCCAAGGAGAAATCCGTTCCAGGAACGTTATTACCTATTTAAAAATAATTAATCAATAAAAATATGTGCATCCAAAGGAACCTCTCTCGATGTTAATTGTTCGATTGCTTACTGATTGTCGCGGGTATGCATAGGATTGGTATATTCAAGGATTTAAATTTCTCCCGATTTTCCGCAAGAGTGAGGACAGTTTGGAAGGCTTCAAACCCACCAATCACCAACAAAGCTTTGATGTTAAACTTTCGAAGCTGTTCCGCAATCAGGGGCAGTGTGTCACCATCAGGCACCGTTCGATTCGTCCCAAGGAAAGCACCACCTTGCGATATCCAACCTGTCACGTCCGCCCATTTGATCTCCTCTATGTTACCAGAAATCATTCCTTGAACTCCATCATGAATACCCATGACAGTGTCTCCCCGATAGATGCAATTCCGCACGAATGACCGCACTGCTGCATTCATTCCACATGCTGGAGCTCCGACATGCACCACACCCAGTGTATATCCACCCTGCAAAAATTATACATTGTACGTTTAAGCCGTTATTCATATTGAGATTTCAGGGGAAAACTACGTAAAATGGAGGATCTTGATCTGCTTCTCTGCAATTGGTAATAAAATCCTTCCGATACTAATGAACACTGTGCCTGTATGAGTGAATATAGCTAAACTACAATGACAAAAAAAGCTCGAGAGAACCTACCGATGACCCCCATAAAGTATCCTGCTGCATCAGTGTAAAGCAAACAAACAAACAACAAGGGTGTAGTGTTTTTCACTGACATGAGTATAGTCTTGACAGGACAACAGCTAAGTGAAAGCAAACATTAAGAGAAAATTCAATAAGGAAAGAGTAACGCATTTAAGCTCGCAATCATATCAATACCTTCGTCAGTTGTCTTTCCTGGCGGGATCGAAAGTTTCAGAGAGAGAGAGATTCCACAAAGAGGAAATTCGAAATTGTCCCGATTAAATGATAGAAGGACAACCCGATAAATCCGTTATGCGTTTTGGATAATGCAGTTTACAAAACACCAAACCGAAACAAGTCAGCACACATTATTGTATATATAAGCAATACATTAATTTTTCCAATAAATATGTACTATTAAGTATTAATTCAAAATTCAAGGTAATCAGTCATATATGAAAATCGTTTAGTAGTGCGCAAGAGAATTCCGCACAGCACCAGCACAGCAATAATCGTTTTTACTTGTCACCATTTGAAAAAGAATCAAACTTTTTATGCAATGAATATTATGGCGCCTGTGTGAAAATTATTCATGCAAATATTCATTGTTCTGGCTTACCAAACCGTGTCCCTCAGCATCAAACGCAGACTTGGGGGGCTTGAGACGAGTCAGCATTTTAAATGTTTCGAGGTTTCTCGTGAAGCTCCTATCAAAACAAAATTAACGAGGTAAGCGTCCAGAGTCTACTCAACTTTGATGAAACGCATTCATACTTATTTTTAAATAAAAACTAATACTAATCATGCCTTCCTCGTAGCTGCACAGCCAACTCCCATTGTTTTTCTGCCATGGCTTTTGCAACGGCTTGCGTTTTTTCCACGCATGCCATCAACGGGACTCTCACCGCTTGATTTCCGTCTAGAGAGACGACGCAAGCTTCGGACTCAGGGGAGGCGTCCATCAAAGCCATCACTGCTTCAGCCCCCATCCTGCAGCCCTATTAAAGCATTTCTCTCATTAATGAACGTCATGAATTGTCATAATGCCATTAGAGAATGTGAGTCATCAGCAGCATACCAAAATCCTGTCAAAAGCGGACGGGCTACCTCCTCTCTGAACATGTCCCAAGACGGTGATTCTTGTATCTTGCTGCAAATTGTCAACCACTACTTGTTTGACTTGTTCAGCAGTAATGGGCTTCCCATCTCTGTCTATGGCACCTTCTGCGACTATGATAATGTTCAAGCGTTGGCCAGCAGCTCGTTCCTGTTTCGCAATAAAATGACAATGTCATAATAAATTCCACAAATACTGTTGACCTTGCATGAATGTTAAACTAATTATTTAAAATTGCAACCGAGTAAAAAGCATAACCCAAGCCAATACAAAATCAGAAAAACTTTCATCATCACACACAAAAAAAGTTAGATGCAAGCGTAAAGCAGGTTGAGCTTCCTTGATCCATGATCAAGCTCGTGTGAGTAGTAAGTATGTAAATTCGTTTCGTAATTAATTAGCATTTGCCTGAGCAAGTTTTCGGCAGAGCTTTGCAGGCCATTCTTTCTCTGGAGGCCATTCAGGGATGAACACAAAATCCGCTTCACTCGCAAGTGCACCAACCAAAGCCAAATACCTAGAATTAAATTGTTAGTTAATATTCACACATCAAATCGCAAACCATTACAATTATTATCAAAATCTTCTTGAATTGCCCCATGCTCCTGGCTTCCTTCCCCTTTACAGCATTGTGCCTGTATAATTTTATTGTCTTTTCAAGATTCAAATCATAATAAGTCAAGTAGGGGTGCAGATTGCTTAGAACAGAACCTATGAAAATCTATCACTAACTCTAAAGTCACCGCAACCTAAGCTTGTCAAGTGTGTCAGCATTTTTGCGAAAAAGATCATTCATTCAAAAAACTGTAGGCACACAAATACGTCAGATTTTCTCTTGCCTGTTCCAACTTATCGCAGAGTCGCTTTTGCCAATCGACTGGTGGGGGGTCTTCTGGGACGAAAACATAATCCGCTTCAGATGTTAAAGCACCAACCAATGCAAGATATCTTGGAAATGATTTTGGAAAGAATATTATTTAGACCCCAAAAATCAGAGTAGTTTTGTGTAATTATCCCAGTCATTTGTCACGTGAGACACACATTTGGTATTTCCTAGTTTAGCATTGTTTTTGTCGTAAATGGACTTAATACAATTTGTTATGTTCTACCTAAAATGCAAGTTAAACCTGTCCTGGGTAAATAGGTCTGGAGAGCCATAAAATTTGTCAAGCATGAATGAATACCTGTAGTTTTTTAACTGACTTACCCACAATGCCGTCCCATAACTTCCAAGATGAATGTTCTCTGGTGGCTGTACGCAGTTGAGACAATTGCGTCAATACAGTCAATGATTCTATGTAAGGCCGAGTCAGTACCTGGAATCAAACAAAAAAACTTCAGCCCATCCTTTCATGTCTCTCGTGAGATTTTTTTGCGCTCCTAAATGTCATTATAAGTATATATGACGCAGCACATACCAATTGTCATATCAGTTCCACAAAAGTCATTGTCGATAGACCCAACCATCCCCACGATATTAAGGTGCGAAAACTTCGACTTTTGTTCATCAGTTATCCGTTTCTGTGCAAGTAGTTCGTCCAACAGACCGGGCCATTCTTGACGGAAGAGATTTGCACCGGTTAGAGAGCCATCGCCTCCAATAACCACGAGGTTTGTGATTCCTTTGTCCAGTAGGTTTTTTGCTGCTTTCAGACGACCTTCCCTCCCTCGAAAGTCTTTGCACCTCGCAGATCCAATTACAGTTCCTCCCTGCAAATGTACATTGATATTGTGATCGTTAAATACTAAAACCACTACGTCGTCAAACAAATTAATAAAGCTGGATTTGGCGGCAGTTTAACTTGTATTTTTACCTTGTGAATAATACTAGAAACCGATCCCCAACTCGCTTCTTGGATATATTCACCTCCATCAACCATGCCTTGGTATCCCTCACGAATGAAGTAGACCTTACATCCCAAGTAGATCCCCACACGAACGACCGCTCTCACGGCAGCATTCATGCCTAAAAAC
>JAHZNH010001676.1:0-10056 GCA_027744355.1 Tyrannoseira gladiata | reverse complement strand
CCGACCTCCCATATGCGAAGCGCCTGTCCTTCTCATGATCCCCGAATGTGTCCCACAGACGCAAGGAAACCTTCACATTATGCCAGTAAGTGCTTAACTAAGTGCAATAACCATGAACAAAAAAATTCGAGCGAGAACTTCAAATGATAATGACTACCTGCACCCCATCCACCGTGGTCATTGATCTCTCCAGTACCTCCTTGTAAATCCGATACTAGAACAAAAATTTACCCTCAGTTAAATATTTTCACCACATGTATCTGGAATGCTCAAAATCTCATAAATAATTGCACAACCACTAACCTGGTCGATTGCCCACACCGTCGGCACCTGAAACGAATAGAATCATAGTTAACATCATCATCACCACAGGATATCAATAGCTTGCAACCACCCTCGAATGAAAATTTAATAGATCATAATCATAAATATCAGCATGGTGGAATCAGTAACATTACCCAACAGATTCATGTGATTCCATATTCGTTGCCTAAACAGCAAACGGGAGCACACAAGAGAAAAAAGAAAGTCAACTGTAGTGCCATCAATCTGTCCACCTTGCCCCAACACTACATTTTCACAACTCGGCATGCAATAGAGGAGCAGCGCTTTAAGTTGCATGAGAATTTACAGCACGATTTCACACCAATTAAATTTACTTGTTTGCACAGTGTGGACACATTATTAGGTACATAGCGTAGCGAACAAATATTCAGGAGTTCGGGAAAAAAGATTGACATTTTAATTAGAAGCGCGATAGATTTACTCATTTACTTTTCCTTGAATAATTAATCATAATTAATATTGGATCCCGTCACCGAAAAAGAAAGAAAGCGATATAACAGCGATGCGGTAAAGAGGATACGTCGAGCCGAGCTGTAAAAAAATTTTTTAGCAACACTCTACAGCGCTCACTGTAATCACCACAAGCCCTAAAAGATTTAAAAGCCTATGATTCGGAACTAAAGATGCTCATTTCAGCTTCAGTACATCGCACCAGTTTCTAAACACTGACTGAGTGACGGATACGATTTCTATGAGATGGTGATTCGACTACGCTGAAAATTACCGACTTATTTACATTCACAAGCTGACAAAGACTCTTTAGATATGTATTTAAGCGCAGTAGAATCGGGAACAGGTTGATTGGAGGAGATACGGGGTTCGCAATAGATACAATCGAGCGCAAAATGCATGTTGGATACAATAAGACCATCAAATCAATAAAATATTTCATTGCAGAGCAGAGAACGGATACGAGCGAAGGTGATAATGGAAAAAAGACACCTCATCACCCCACCACAAGTATATAATTATGGTTATTTATTACCGAGAAGAATTATTATTAAAATAGCGGGGAGGAAGATGCGATTCATTGTAGGCACTAAGAAGTCAAGCTGGAGAAGATATTTATACTGCGAAAGTATTCTACAGCGAGAAGGAGAGGAAAGCCTGATCCTGATAGCATTCTAGTTTCATGACATGACATCAACGCTCCTGATTAAAAGAAATAGGCATTGTGTAAACAGAAAAGATTGTTGACGTGCCACGCCATTAAAAAAGGAGGGTTGTGGTGTGGTCATACATACTAGTTAACTTAGCATAGGATCGGATCGAAAGGAAAATGTGCACTGGGATGGGATGAGCTCCTAATAATATTAATTGGTGAAGTGGTTCTTTTTTTATAGAAAACTAACGACTTGGACTTGACCAAATGAACGGAAAAAGTGGTAAAGGTAATATCTTCTTCTGCAGACACTCCCGTAAAATGTCTGTTTACTTTCGATGTGGTCGTTGGTACGAAACGGAAAATTTATTAATATATTCTGATCCTGATAGCATTCTAGTTTCATGACATGACATCAACGCTCCTGATTAAAAGAAATAGGCATTGTGTAAACAGAAAAGATTGTTGACGTGCCACGCCATTGAAAAAAAGGAGACTTGTAGTGTGGTCATACATACTACTAGTTAACTTAGCATGTGTGAATTGGACTAGGATTGGATTGAAAGGATTAAAATGTGCAGTGGGATGGGATGAGCTCCTAATAATATTAATTGGTGAAGTGGTTCTTTTTTATAGAAAACTAACGACTTGGACTTGACGAAATGAACGGAAAAAGTGATAAAAAGTAATTTCTTCTTCTGCAGACACTCCCGTAAAATGTCTGTTTACTTTCGATGTGGTCGTTGGTACGAAACGGAAAATTTATTAATATATTTTTCTTCTGCTTACCGAAGGTGGTCGATCACGGCAAGGCAAATTCGTGGGGAAAATAGGTATCTTGAGAGTTTTTTTTGTAGGACTATTTGTGAATGAAGAGGATTCACAAAAGCGAGTATTGTATTGAAAGGTGACAGATTGATCGCAGTAATTATGATCATGGGGTGAAGGGTGTCTCCAAGGAACAAAAATAGATTGTAGGAAATATTCATAGCAAATGTTGGAAATGAATGGACTCAACCCATGATTATATCTAGTTTATGTTGCTAAAAACAAGAAATTCGTTAATTTTTAATGAGCTTGGTGGCTAAACGATATAATACTCATGTACACACTTATATATGGAGGTGTAATTCGTTATCAGGTGGAGGAGAGCAGAAGTGGAGGGTTTGGTTTGGTTTGGTTGGTGGAGTCTAATTGCACAGATAAAATAAAAAATAAAAGTGTGATGTGGCAAACAAAGACGAGCGAAATAAAAGTGAATGAGGTGTCAAGTATACTCACTCACTCACTCTGGAGTGTAGAGGTCATTGACAATGACAAAAGCACAAACTACTGCTACTGTTATCGAGATGACAATTGACAGGAGCAGCGAAAGCCAAGCAAAGCGTCCCAAAATAGACAGAAAGCACGCGCAGACCAGGGCAGCCAGACTACCGACTACTTACTTTGCAGAAGGAGCAAGCTTGTTTATTGTATACGGTCATTTTCTTACGGTGAAATGAAAGCATGTGGCGAACTACATATTTTGGTTCGGATCGGGAGAAAGTCTGAAAAGGAATGATTTATGAGACGCGATCCCATAACCGTAAACCTTGACCGCATGCATGCGTTCGCTATTCACAGGGAGAATCACATATCACATGACCGTTATCTATTTATCTATCGGTCAGGGGTACTGTTTTGAATGCATGCAATAATAAGCTGATAATGGGAATTGAGATTCTGGGGAAGGGTAAAAAACTATATACGAATCAATAGATAAGTTCCTCGGATAAATTTTTAGGGAAGAGACAACAATTAATTAATTTATTATTATTATTATTACTACTACATCTAATGATAAGATAAAACGATAAAGAAAACTCGTTATTTTGTATCTATCTTACCAAAGGAGCACTCGATATATTTTGTTGAAACTACAGGTGTGGATTAGCTTTCAATCCAATTTTAGTGATCTCATTCGAGTCAGGTCGAGTGAAGCCATATGGAACAACGAATTTGGAAACAAAGTGGATGGTTGGTGATGGTGGAAGAGTAATGGAAGCAAAACAAAATAAAAAAATGAGATTTTGCACCTAGGCATAAAGGTAAGTACACATAAATCAAGGGATAAATGTTGTAATAAATCTAATCTAATATTAACATTGTGGACGAACCAAACAAAACCGAACCGAACTGACTGAGACTAAATACATGGATGGATGAAATAAGAACTTAAACCAAGGACGCCCATCATAAGTGGTAGTATTGTATGATTTTTTTTTGCTTTTTAGAAATTTATGAAATGACACAAACCATATGAAAATAGAAAGTTCGATCGACACTACAACGAAAAACTGGGGAAGGAACAACAACATTGTGTGCAAAAACTGATACTTTTGAGGTTGTGAGTACGGCCAGAAAGAAACATACCAATTTAAGGTCGTAGGTTTAGTTTTATTGGTACAAAAAACTTGCAGTCAGCGAGTCAATCTTTTCGTTGCGGATGTGATTATTATCGTCGGTTTTAATTTCAAGCTCGTTATTTTCCACAAAAAATAGAATAGCATAAAGTATTTTGTAGTTGTTGGTATCACTTCGAAGGATGGATGGATGGACAAAGGAATTAGAGAGAGTTTGAGTAAAAGCTTTCGCCTCAATTATATTGCACCCACACGAACACCTTCAAGTATTATGAAAAGTAATCTTAATGGTCTGGGATATTTAGACGCGCGAGTGGTTCGGAGGAATAACGAAACCGAGCGCACTTTCACTTCCCAGCCAATCTTTCTTTGTCGACGGATCAGAAGCCAGTGGGAAGGAAACAAAGGCGATGCGATGTGATGTGATGTGATGACGATCGGTGTTTGGTTTTCCTTCCCTACCTACCTACATCACTACTTTTAATGAATAAGAAAATAAACGATATTGACCAGGAATCGTGGTACGGAAATTCGTATCAAACATCACCTCCAAAATAAACTGTGTAGAATTCGCCAGTTCATGGCATCGAACATGAGAGAGAAGTCTTTTCTTTGTTCCCCATGAAAAAAAAACGAAATAGGTAGGTAGGCGCCAGGTGCCTAGTGTCCGTCCGTGCCCATGAGTAATAGCCACGGGATACGTTGATGGAGAAAGCTGAGGCAACGAAACCTTCCGCTGGTTCAGACTTGTGTGGTGGGCATTACACTCTCACTCACTCACTCACTCTCTCTTTCTCTCTCTCGCTCCGAAGCTATTTTTTTTGTGAGCGTGGAGCGAAATGGGGAATGTAGAGAGAGAAAAAACTTTCGAATTTTTTTCTCCAATTGATTGGTTTATGTATGCAATGTTCATGTATTCCAATAGTAAATACTACGCGTAACTCTCTACCGGATAGTGTACTGGCCAGCTCCAGCTCTGTTTTGGTTTGTTGGACTTTTTTTTCTGGTCTACCTGTTTTTTCCTGTATTGCTATCACAACAAACAAGAAAAAAAAGTCCAGAAGGCAGGGTGAGTGAGAGCTTATTTTCGTAGACAGGCATTCTTCTTCCATTGCACGTAAGTATACTTAGGTGGATGAATGTATGTATGTGTTACTTTCTTTTTACCTGGTATTATTGGCAATATTGATCCTCGGACAACAAAACTTTTTTTCTGTGAGGAGAGGAAAGGGGGAAAAATAAGGGAAAGGAATGTTTATTCTCAGATGGCCAAATGTTTGTATGCGGATCGGACTGTTCCAGTTCCCTATAGGTCTATTAATTATGTATCTGGCGAGTACTATAGTTGCAGTAGCTGTGCTGAAAGTATCACAGAACTTTCTTTCATTTTCCTAGGGCCAAAGACTTTCGTTCCTACGTCATTCGCTCTTCCTCTAAAGATGTACATGAATGCCTTATGCTCTCACTTGTAAAGTTCCTTTTTTTAAGGTGCAGTGCAATCACGTTACTTTGGTTCAAGGTTCTCCACCACCCGCTTCCTCCGTTCCTTCACCATCACCCCTAGGAAAGGAGAAGGACCATGGTGTGGTGAGGTGTTCGAGGCAATAGCATCCACTACGACAGACACATAAGTAGTGGAAGCTCCGTCGTCGCCCTCGTCTCGTCATCATCAACACCTTTACCTTTCCTTTTCATCATTATAATCATCATCATCAAATTTCAACTGGAGAAAGAAAACATTGACTTTTCCAGGCAAGAAGGAAGGCTTGGAGAGGATGCAAGATTATGAAGGGAGAGAAACAAGACAGTTATGTAGATGATGACTATTAGGAATTCATGAAGTTAACATTTTTTTCGGGAAGGATTATGCAAAGGATGAAAGACGAAGAGTTTCACTGTACAACACTCTGACTGAGTGATCCAGTCCAGAAGGCAACTTATTCTATTGGGATAAGTACTCTGAGTATATGTAACCTATTTTTAGTTTTTCCAAAGTATGAAGAGAAAGTGTTGAGTCGTAATGAGGAACTGGAGATACGATTTGGGCAAAGATTTCGTATCAATCTGGCGAATGAATGCTGTAGAAGAATGGATTTTCTGGAGGCGTTGAAAACGAAACCTATTTTATTTCGCCACGTAGGCGAATAATGCCATTTCCTGAGTTTGATAAAGGAAAAAATTCTAATGATATTTTTCCTTACTTGTTAGCTGAAAGCTAGGAGGTGAAACGCGCATTACTATTCGGTCGAGAATTTTCCCGAGCACAAATAACTTGTCAAGCAGTCACCCTTGTCATATCGTAGTCGTCAGAAGTAAGATGCAAATGGGGGTTGATTGGAAGAAAGAGCAAGTGAGAGAGTAGAGTGGGAAATAATTTTGTGAGGTAGGGAAATTATGAGGCAATCGCATAGCATTCATCAGATTCACAAAGGGATGGAGCTAAGTATTTATGTACTTATAATCCAGGCCGAATGCTTGCGCCTCAGGATAAAGCTTGCATAACATGATTAAGAGAGAATGAAAAGTACTTTTTTGCTTCTCATTGTGGACAAAAGTAATTTCTTAGATTTGGATGTGCATAAGTAAAAGTAAAAAACTGGATAATAATCAGAGGAGAAGCTTGAGCCATACATGAGAAATTTTATTGGGATTTAAGGAGAAAAATACTTTTGTTGAGGGAACTTTACTTTTGGACAAATATTAAAAATCGTGAGGTAGTTTTCACTCTATTCAAAATGATTCCAGAAAAGGGTCCACAGAACACATAAATAGTTATTACCCAGCACTAACCGTTTCGGCCTTTGCTTTACTTTTTGGTGGACTAATAAATCTAATGGCTGAGTCTCAAGTAGGTTACGAAAGAGTGTACCTAATTGTATTAGTGAAAAAAAATAAATAATAATTTTTAATGACTTTCAATACCCCACAGCTCCCTCATGAATATTTACTTTCAAATAAATCCATCAAAATTTACAGCCTCTTAAACTTCCCAATTTTCCTTCGTCATTTCACGCTACCAGGTTAAATTTTACGGGCTGGGTTAATTATTTTTTAATACGAGTGCACCTCATCGCCACCTCCGTTGATGATGATGATGATGTCGCCACACATCTCCATCTCTCTCCCATAATCCGTCTATCCAATTCACGATTTTTAATGAATCAAAGACGAGACTCCTTGTCAATGTCGAATTTGATGAGTCAACTGAGCATTTCAATCTAATTACTATGAGGCATATGGGGTGGGCTATTAACGCCTCGGAAAAAATTGGTTTTTGACTAGAGCAATTAAAACAAGATTTATGAGTTGCATCAAGTGGCGACTGGTATTTATAAATAGATCTGATTTTCTTTAACATCCCCAATGTCCACATAATTTCCTTATTGCATTGATGCCATAGGAATCGAATTTTGAGCTTGGAAGAAACTGCAGTGGTAGTGGTATGGTGGCAAGTTGTCAGATATAAGAATTCTGTTCGACCTCTTTCAGCCCTTGAGTTCATGTTTAAAGAGATTAGTTTTGCTCCGCATGCAAACAAACCCACTTATCTATCCACCTACCACCACCTCCTCTCAAAATAATCTACACTCAGGCAAACAACAGACGCATCACATATGTCAAGTTCAGGATTAACAGGATATTTTAAATTCATTCATTGATTCTAAATTAAACCATCCTGGGACTGGAGTATGCATGTTACAAGAGAGCATTGATAAAGCCGCTCCCTGGTAATAATATTAAATATAGAATATTTCTGCTCTTCCAAAACAACCGATGCAACTATCAACAAATGTACGCAATTTTTTTTACTGGTTATGGCAAGCTCAGGCACTCAAACAAAACTGCTGTGCTGAGGTATAAAAGGTAAGTGCAAGCTATCAAAGTATTTAAGTATGTACTTATATTCACGTATTAATTGTAATACCATCTCATGTCATATTGGTTTGTACTTGTTAGACTCCACTCATGTCAATTCCGTCACAATTTATCCCTGAATCACGAGGAAGTGCATGTGTACTTTATTTACATTAGAAACACAAGTAGCGTAAGTTTGTCCATGGCTCAGTGGTGCCCGCTCCAGTAAAAAAAAGGACTGAAGAGCAATGAAAAGGAAAGGCAATGAAAGAAAGATCTAGGTAAGGGTCACGGTCACTTCAACAATGCTCTCATTGTCTACTCCCTGCGTTTCCCTCTCGATGCAGTTGTAAACAAAGAAGGTGTTTCATCCCAAAAAAACGCATCTCATTTCAACAAAGTTGATGCTTTTTTTTCCTCACTGATTGAAGAGGAAATGCAGAAAACTCTTGCATCGGCTCTTGCAAGTAAATATTCACGATGCGTATTTATCCTCAAGAGAGATGGAACAGACAAACAGAATTAACTGATTCATGAATGATGATTGCCTCACGATCGGTGAGTGGAGTAGAATCATAAAAAAGTTGAGATGATAAGACCTAATACCACGCATATGGATACCAATGAATGCATCAAGGTTAGTAATGCAGACTAAATATTTACGTGCTTCGCTCATTACGTATTTTTCTTAAAGTGTTAATTTCATTCAAGTTAATCTTGTGGTAGGCATAAGAACCGTGTGGTGACTCGGAAATGAAGTGAGTTGATGCATTATTAGCTAATTGAATGAATTTGATCGCCAAATGCGTGATGAGTGCCTGATAATGATGATGTTGTTCATCTCTGTTGTTTTGGTGAAGATGAGTCTTTATTCTTATGCCTGGACATGAAAGGCTACTGAAGTGCACTTATGTATGTACGTCCAAGTGAGGAACCTGGGGCAACCTGAATAAGTGCTCTTTGCATCGAAGATGTATGTATTTGGTGAGATAGGTATATGCCTTTAGTACTATGGAAACCTGATGATTCCAACCATGAATTGAAGCGGTGAATCTAGATAGATATGTATGATAGGATGCTGATAAGAATTAAAATAATAGCGAACTTCTTTCTTTTTCAGCCTCATCCTTCCGCTAGAGTCCGGTTAATGATGATGTTGTTCATCTCTGTTGTTTTGGTGAAGATGAGTCTTTATTCTTATGCCTGGACATGAAAGGCTACTGAAGTGCACTTACGTATGTCCAAGTGAGGAACCCGGGGCAACCTGAATAAGTGCTCTTTGCATCAAAGATGTATGTATTTAGTGAGGTAGGTATATGCCTTTAGTACTATTCAAAACTGGAGATTCATCCAACCATGAATTGGAGCGGTGAATTTAGATAGATATGTATGATAGGATGCTGATAAGAATTAAAATAATAGCGAACTTCTTTCTTTTTCAGCCTCATCCTTCCGCTAGAGTCCGGTCCAAGTGCCGTCCAAATAGGATGGAGTCCGCGAAACTCGTCAAATCTCTCTCTGCCGTTGTCACTCATAGACGTAGCCCAAAGCTTTTCCTGGATCTTTACCTCAACGACAACGAGCGAGTAGATATTGGCTGCTGGAAATGTGCAAATTGGTTCTGATATTAAATGGATGTGTATATAATGCACAACTGTATTTACTTATCTGTATCGCATGAAAATTGGAGTAGGGCCACGTATTCGTAATACACATAGGTACTTAATGAGATGTCTGGATGTCATTACTCATTCAGTCAGTTGAAGTATAACGCCGTGTAAAGCTGTACTATTTACGAATTGGTGACCCCTCAAATTTTCCTTGAAATAGATGATATTCATAATATATGTTTTTATATTCTTTCTGACCTGATGGTAATCCGCTAGCGAGACGGAGAAAACTCCTTGAGGACTGGATGGAACTTTATTGGTGACAGTGAGTATTGTCTCTCAGCAACTTTGCAAGAAAGCTTATCTTCTCGCTTCACTCAAAAACTTTGCGTCCAATTTTCCAACAAAGGAATAAGATTTTCCACCGAGGACAGATAGATCTTCCCTCCCTATGTAAGTTTCGCAATATCCTACCAAAATCTATCTCTCTTAAACTATTACGAAAGTAGTATGACACATTCGGGAGAAAAAATTATGACATGTTGATAAGTAATTTGCGATCACCTTATATATCTGATACGAATCCTTGGGCAGACACACTAACAATAGTTTTCATTTCCTTGCGAAAAGAAAGTTTTATCACCTATTGTGTCTCTCAAGCCTTGAACAAACTCTCTGTTTTACCAAGGGAAATGCTCTTTGACAATCCGTTTCTTCGTCACGTATGCAGATCACGCCACCA
>JAHZNH010001675.1:0-18002 GCA_027744355.1 Tyrannoseira gladiata | reverse complement strand
TGACATGTTAATGATGGTGTTGAGCTTCTCTCTTGTTTTCCTTTGTGGATTCACGAAATCAATGCGCTGTGCGCTGTACAAGGGAAGATATAAAAAAAATATGACTGACATTGCATATTTTATGCGATAACATTCCGACGTTTGACTCAAGAGCAAAAAAGAGAAAGAAAAAAACATGCGAAAAAAGTCAAATTTTGAGTTACATTTCCTTCGTTTCATAATTTTCGCGATTGAAAAGGAAAATAATCGAACTATCATAAATATAATGGTTTGAAAAAAGCTTCACATTGAATTTGATAGCGCGTTGCAATGTTCTTATGGGAGGATTTGCTGTTTATTTACTTTTTTGCTCAGTGTGTATTATGCTAATTAATTTTTTGAAATTAGGGTTAAAATGATTATTGACATTTGGTAAATTGTTATCTGCTCTGTTGATATGAAATGATGGTGATGGTGGCGGTGATCACTCCAGAGAGTGGAAAGAGCATTTCATGATGAAGTGATATGAAAATGAGGGAAAAGACATTAGTTTCTAGATATTTTTCCGCGAGTTATAAAATAATATGCCTTTGTTTAAGTAAAGTGATGACAGGGGGAAAAATAAAAAAGTCAAAGAGGAACGTCAGCAGAAAGTTGGAAGTTCACAACAATGTTGCAAATCTTGATCGTAAAAAGAGTGGAAGAATGAAAAATAGATAAAATGAGAAGCTCATAAAAATCGCTCATGGATTGAGAGACGGAGAGTGGATTGGATAGGATTGGAAAGGGAGGCCGTAATGCGAGTAATATGCTCGTAGATGTATGCCTTACGTGCGTGTATTTTTCATCCGATACAATAATCTTTTTGCTTTTTCTACGTGCGCTTTTTTTCAAAATAAAGTCGGTTGATGATTTAAGAGGGAAAACAAGTTCTTCAATAAAAACCATTTTATGACTTTTTTATTTTTATTTTGCCTATTTAACTGACTGATGATAAACTGACTGATTAGTACATTAATTTTTTTCCCCGAGTTGGAGGAACTGTTGTGATGGCATGGAGAAAAAAGGGTGTAAAAGGAGGCAAATAATAAAAATTACGATGCCTTTACTTACCACGGTAATGAGTTAAACAATTATGAAATTAAATATTGTTTCTTTCCATTCAAGACGACTCGGACAATAAGCTGCCCACGGTCTCTGAAAATGCTCAACCTGGTGAATTTGTCGCGCGCATCAGCGTCCATGACCCTGACTCGAAGCAGGAGTATGAGAATGTGAACATGGTTCTCGAAGGGGGCGAAGGTAACTTTGCGTTGGAAAATCGGAACGGTGTCGTGTACCTCGTCGTAGCTTCCCGGAATCTTGATCGGGAGACGAAGGCAAACTACAGCTTCACGATAATTGCAAAAGATCCAGAAAATCCGAATGTGAACACGTCCACATCCTTCCTCTTACAAATTGGGGATGAAAACGACTCTGCTCCAAAGTTCGAGCAAGACTCATACAAAGCAAGTGTTAGTGAAGTTGCAGCTCCTGGGACGAGTGTGTTGAAAGTTAAGGCGCTGGATGCAGATCTTGACAATAATTCCGCTATAGTTTACAGCATCAAGCCATTCTCTAGTTCAGGTAGTGGTGGTAATAGTGATGGTGGATATCTAAAGTGGTTTGATATTGACCCGGAAACGGGAACTATCACGACCACTCAGCATTGGTACACCTAATTGACAGTAATGACACGCCGCGTAAGTGCTAATGTCTCGCATCCTTTGGACATTTTTTTGTGTGAAAACTTGTAGAGAGCCTTATTAACGGTTCTCAGTTAATTACGATAAACGCTTCTTGTGTAATTGAATGCATTTTTTAAATGATTTTTTTGCAGTGTTCGACCAATCATTTTACAACGCGTCTGTGATGGAAAACACGCCTATTGGCAGGTGTATCCTGAAGGTAGGGAGTTGAACATTCAAGTTCGAAAGAACTTTTTATTATTCTCTAAGCTTGAAACATAGGATTATTTCATAAGTTTAGTATTCTGGTGACTACATTTTTTGTCTAATTTTATTTTCATGCAACTTTGTATTTATAAAAAGTAGCATATTCTGATAAATGCTGCTGTTGCTGCGCCTTTATTCCGAACTTGTAGTGCCGGCAGATGATGCATCACGTACTTACTAATCTCCTCTTCACTTCCATTTCATTCAATTTTCGTGCGAATTCATTTACTTACTCTGGAAAATCCTTTTAATGCTTTTTTGATAAAAGATTAGAGACCACTCACCACCACCCAATCAGCACAGTGACGCTGCTGCTGGTGCATTGTCTTGAACTAAATGGAAATGTCGATGATGATGGATACTCCATTAGCTGTCGGACTCCATTTTCTTTGAATATATTTATCATCATGAAGCCGTGCATCAAGCTCAAGCTACCTACTCTCTATCCTATACAATTTATAGTTACCTAAATTAAATGCATTAATTTTGCCTCATAAAATGCACTTACCTGGGACTGGCTCTTGGGAATTGAGTGATAGCATCGACTCCACAATATTCTCCATTAGTTTTTCCTTTTTTGCGTGGATCGAAACACCCCAAGATATTCAAGAATCCAAGTACGGAGGCAGATATAATAAAAATCCCATGTCGATTGACCAGCTCTGCATTTTTGTGAACTGCTTATCTGCACAAGATATGGAAAAAATATCTGTTAGAACTAAAGTTGTCGTACGGATTTTCGACAAGTAATAGAACCACAGTAGTTGAACTGTTAAAAATTGTCAGGAACTTTTTACTTTTCAATTTGTTTATTCAACCAATACTTAATTATTTACAAGTACATATGTAGTTCCTTTATACTAATTTAGCGCTTAGTTTGTTGCCTAACGGCAATTAGCAAGTTCATCTCACCAACTATGGTGACTAAATCTTGACTTAATAGCTTACCTATTTAATATTGCTGCAAAAAATGTGAGCATTCAGGATTCAGTTCCTTCATTTATCTTACAACTTCCATTGAAATTCTGATGTACTAATATACTTTCTTCTTCACATCGCCTCGTCATTCAACTTTGCTCACTATTATAAAGTGCAAGTGTCAACCTTTTGCTATTTCATTGTATAATTTTTTATGTAACATGTCCATCCATCGTCACCTCATCATCAATGTACGAAAATAATGATATGCATGTTATACTGCTCCACTCTGTCCAGTCAGGTACCTTCCTTTACCATCTGCGGCTAGTCGCGTTGCCTCTCGGGCTGAAAATAGTCAAAATTGGCATGTTTGGTGGGGAGTGAAAATGGATCCTATTGCATGAATATAAATATCATTAATCATCATGCTCCTTGCTGGTGACGATGGTGATGATAACTCTAAATTGTATAAAAAAAGAAGAAAAAAGCCTTCCATTAAAAGGTAGCTTTTTCTCTCGGCAAGATAAAAAAATTCGTTTATGACCCAGTCCAGTCCAGTCAAGTAATAATAACAATAATAATAATAATATCATATCATATAAAAAGACAAAAGGGAAGAGTAAAAAATGAAGCGTGATATTTGTGTAGGCAGAATGGAAAATTGCTCAGTTGTTGGTTGGCTGGTTGGAAAGAAGAAGAAGAGTGGACAAATATGTATACGCTTTTTATCAATAAAAAATATATGAGATTCATTTAAGTGGAAGGATCGCTTTCGTGGTTTCGTTTGGTAAAGGTGGTGACAGGGTGTAAAAAGTCATTGTCACAAATCAATCGAATTGGTATGGCGGAGTGACTGTGGACACTTTACTCCTATATTTTTTTTCTTCTTGAAGTGTGTGGACCATCTTTTTCCCTGTTTCGAACCTGTCTCTCTGGTTTTTCACTTTTTCGTATTATCAAACTGTCATGATGGCATGGCAGTGCTATGGTATGGCATCGCATCGCATCACCGTGATATGTAAGATGCATGACGGTTTTTTAAAGAACACCTCTCTTCCACTCATCATCATGATTGTGTGTCCACTAATGGGATTTTCTTCTTTTTTTACCCATTTGATGATGAGACAAAAAAAGTGAATGTGTGTGTGTGAAAGAGAGACAGAGAAAGAGAGCGAATGAGTGTGTGTGTGTGAGAGAGAGAGTATGTATAAAACGTGAACGAAACGGATTTCTTTAGATGCTTAAAATGACCATTTTAATGATACTGATAGTAGCTTTGAGCAATATAGGTAAGAGCTTTTTAATGTGCGCATGCTTCCATGCATCAAAATGCTTTATAGGGGAGAAGATGAAAGTGAGTGAACAAGTTTGTCCGGCCAAAGCTACACTAGAAGTAAATCCTCCTCCTCTATCTGGAGGGAACAAGGAGAAAATCGAATAGAGTAGTAAAAAATTTATAGAAAAAAATGCAGAGGATGAAGTATGCAAAAGTCCAAGTTATTTTTTGTTTGTGGTTGAATAAAAAACACATTCTGAGATAAGGACTACTTTTTCAAGTCTTGTTTGTTCCTTTTTGACTGGAGGTTGGTTTTGTTGAAAAATCATTGAAAATGAAAGGATGCATGATCGGAGATAAATAGTGCAGAAGTAATACTTACTACATCCATACGAAATAATAATAATGCTCTCACTCAGTGTGACTGGTAGCATTTCATCCGCAGATAAAATACGAATTTACTATCAGTCCACCGAAGGCAATCGAGGAGAGAGAATCATGTCAAATAGTTGGCTAAAGTAGTTGTTGTGATGCGATTAAGTAAGTGTGTATAAGTAGGGAAATACCAAAGTATTTTTTTACTAGATGGAGAGTATATTCCTTTAACATGGTACTTACATTCGCCTCAGATAGAGGAAGAGACTTCACTGGTGATGATGATGACTTTGATTTTTTTTCGTTCTCTCCCTCTTCGGGATAATGCAGAAAAAGTAGCGCAGGAACTGGAAAATGAGTGGTAATGATTCCTCAAAGAGGCGAAAAGCTTTCCTCCGTCGAAAATGCCAAAAGCGTTTTAGGTGCATTTTATGCGTAGTTCGAAAAACCTGAGAATTTCTTCACTTTTTGGAGGAATGGAGGAGAGTGTCTCAAAGGCATACATTAGCTTTTTGTTATTATCTCTACGTATTAAAAACTCTATTGGACGAATGAAAAAACATGTCCAGAGGAATTGTATTATGCGAGCTGGCTGAGCTCAACTTTTACTTAATTTAAAAGGAGCTGGATTTTTTTTATAGAAACTTTGACTTTACCCAGTACCGTTTGCATCGTTTTTTTACTCTCGTTGAGTCTGTTTCGTCCAGGTGGCTGATTGTTTCAACAAGAAAAAGGAGCTAGAATTCTTTGTAATGGGTTTTTCGTGGTGGTGGTGATTGTGGATAGATGAAGAAAACGTTGACGATCATGCCGTTCTTGATGATGATGATGATGATGATGATGATCACTCTGTTTTCCATTCGCCTCAGAGAAATCCATTGCTTTGAAAAAGTGAAGATGTCTGTGAATCAAACGCATTTTTACCTTACCTGTTGTAGAACGCAAAGAAGGATGAAAAAAAATCAGAAGTGAACTGAAGACTTTTTTTTAAATAAAAAAGCAGTGTCCAATCTTCCTAACACAACTTCACCACCACCACCATACTCCCCGGTCTGACTTCTTTCTTCTCTGCTATAATCTCAGCAAGGGGGTGGCTATTGCTCACAAGGTGGCTCTTCAGTTAAAAAAGATATTAGGAGAGGACGAGTCGGGCTGCGTAGAGCAATGTACTTACTTTACAGCCGCACCGGATCGACAACTTTTTTTTATGCGAGGAAACCAAGAAGAGCAGGAATATGGGAATTTATTAAAGGATAATACTATGATCAATACATTGTGCAGACCTTGACAGAAATCAGTCAATTTTCTGCTGAATAAAGTTGGGAAAATTATTATTTTGTTGACAAAGTTGTGAGTACATTGAGTGCCTTTAATGTCGTTTTGCCCACTTATTTCAATGGAAGCGGTCGGACGTTCGTAACTTATCTTGAAGGTATCCTTAATCCACAATAAAAAGCGGTGGGGACAGTGAAGAAAAAAGAAGTCATAGAAATTTTCATCAAATTTATTGTCCCGTTGCAATTAAATACATAGTCTCGCTGGAAACCGTTAGATTGATCGAGGGAAAGAAGCTAGATATATATCACATTATGCAGCGTTCCCGGTTTTTTTTTCGAAGAAAATAATGATACCAAATTGATTAAGTATATAATGATGGAAAAGAGGAGTCTTCCTCCTTCCTCGCAAAACTTGTTGACAGACTGTCATTTTCTCGAATAATGTGATATGATGCATGTCATGCGAAAGAGATGTTGTTGATGATGATGATTGCAAAATGCAACCCGTTCCGAATTGTAATGTACCTACTTGATGTCCATAATAGTTAGGTAGGTAGGCTGGTATGTGCTTGTGTAGCCTCGGCAGCAGATTTCTCAGATAGTGACTCTGGCTGGCGGTACCTGCTCACTTGCGGACTCTCACAATCGAGGAAAGGAGCAGCGGAGAGAAGTCCCAGCATTTTAAAAAGCGCAGCCGGTTGCCATCGTCGTCGTCAGTTACTTCTTCATATTTAGAATTACGTTATATCCGCTCCTCTCTCTCCTATTCCATGCATTTTTCTTCGCACAAAAAGAATACTTTTCTGACAGGTAGGCCTCTTCTTCTCCTCCACCACCAAACCCAAAAGCCAGTGTTTCTTACTCATTTCAAATGAGTGGAGCGTTCGTTCATACTCACTGCTCATATTTTTTTTTCAAAATCCCTGACGCTAAACAAGCTAGTAAGTATGCATGTATTTGGATGAGAGTGCATGCGCCACGGCTTTTGCTTTTGGTCACCATCACCACAACCACTTTCATGGGGGGAAAAATTGAGAAAATTATTCGTGTCTGAAAAAATCCTTTGCTATGTTTGGTTTGACCGAAGCTGGCCGACCTTATTTCCTATGGTGGAGGCTAGCGAGTGTTTGTGTGTAGTAGGTTCATCATCATCATCAATCCATCCATCCCTCCTTTCTCATTTTTTTTTCTTTTGGGAAAATATTGGAATGTGCAGAAGAGAGGGAGAAAAGCAGGATGGTTTTGAGTGAGTAGTTATTTTTTTCTTGTTCGTTCATCTTCTCCTCCTCCTCCTCCACCTGTGAAAGAAAATAATAAAAGTATGATTACGATGATGGTGCTGGCGAAGTAACTAACCACAAATAACATTTTTACCACATCATCATCATCATCATCAGTAAGTGTATTAGGTACTTACGTACTTATTACTTTTACGTACAAAGTCAAACTTTGTATATGCATATGAGTAAAGTAAGCAAAAGTATGTGTTCACGTCGTAGATCCTGATACTATCTCCACACACATCAATATTATAGGTATCTGAGATTAAGTAGACAATAATAAGCCTCAAATTTTTTTTTGCTAGCTTCATCTCCTTTGTGAATCATAATCGTCATTACGATATGATTATCTTCCTCATATCTAGTATTATTCGCATTCATAGGAAACTCCAATTTTATCATCATTATCATCAACGTCGTCATCCTCATCATCATCAGCGTTCGGAGCATTTTTATGAAATGTAGGAGCAAGGATGAACGAACCTTCTTCTTCTTCAGCACCTGCAAATTTTTTCCCTCTAATGGAGGCACTCCTCACATTATATCATCTTTGTAATCACTTGATTCGTGCAATCTGCTTCTTGATTCTCTCATTCCTTCAATCTCACTCGGATGTTTTGCATTTTCTCGGGTTCATCAGGGAAAATGAGATGGGGAAAATGCCAAAAATGAATTCTCGCATTTTTACCTCATCCAGGGATCTGCGCTGATTTTCCACTGAAACAACGCTAATGATTGATGAAGATAACCGCTGACAAAAACCTCATCGCATCCACTGAGTACTTTTTCGTGAAAAAATACTTCAAAGTAAATACTTATTACTCATTCTGTGAACATTGACGCTGAGAAAGGGCCTCATTTCAGCATTCGATTCTTTGGTTCAGCCAAACCGATTCGAGTGGTTGAACTGAAAAAAAAGTCTTGACTTAAGGGAAGCAGGACTGAACTTAGTGGCTTGCCTCCAGTCAAGTGTTGTACAGTCTATGATTATCGGTAATAACACTTCCCGTGATCCCATGTCCCCCTCTTAGGATGAGTTTTCTTTCTTTTTTTTGGAGAAAAATACACCTACATGGCTTCCCACTTTAGCCGTGTGGATTTTGAACCGTCTTTGGAAGTCGTCGCGTCTCCACATTTCCTTTTCAAAAGAATGACGAAGAATGAACACGACAAGACAAAACACAGCAAAGAGATGGCAAGTTGTGCATTATTATTATTATCCTTGGCATCATTCCCTTGAAACAATTTTTCTTCGAGTGAATTTTTACGCTGCATGTATGCATGCTTGGTGTCTTATTCACATCATTTTTTACGAAACGAAACCACATCGAGTGTCGTTTTTTCCAGGTAGATTCAATTATTCTCGAAAAGTTTGAAGATATACATAAATGCGATGATGCACTCCACTTTCTTTTCTGACTTCGGTTCGGGGTAATAACGCTGTTATTACTCGCCATTATTATTTTTTGTTATTGTTATTATTACGATGATTGTTGGCATTATTATTGGGAAATGAAAATTGTTTTCTCCTCGTCTTCCTCCCTCCATAATGATTTGAGGATGGTGGTTGGAGGACTCAGAAATGACACAAAATTGGTGCATTCTTCTTCCCTGACTCCGACTCCCTTTTTTCGTGGTTGCGTGAATACACCAATAATGGGACTAGGAATACGTATGAGGTGGAACAAAGCGAAGTAATCATAGTAATGATGGCAAGGAATGCAATGCATGTTTGTATGCATGCATCATCATGGTACCTCAATGGAAGAAACCGAGTTCAGGCTCCTTTGCCGTTTTCACGTTGTTTGTGGTTGCATCATTATATTGAGAGCCGAGTGAATGGAGATGATGTCTGGACTGGATGTAATTAACTAGGTGGTGGTCCTTCTGCATTTGTTTGTCTGTCTGATGGCACTCTCAATACTTCGTTTTCTGTGGCTTTCTCCCTGATTGGAGTCGGCCAGTCGGAATAATTTCCTCTTTTTCGGGTTTTTGGAAAATCTGACGATCAATTTAATGTTGGAAAGTGGAGGAAATTTTATAAGTCATTATTGACACGCAATCAAGCGCCAGACAATTGTGAAATTGCCACGTTGTCAGAGCGTCTGTTTGTTAATATAAGCGATTGTTGCTTCAATAGTTGTTCCATCAAATTGAAAGAATTGATAATCAGTTAAACTTGCAACCGATCGGACTGGCTGACGTTTTGAATTTTTTCGAAGTTATAAATAGAATTTACTTTTAAAGAAAATAGAAATGCAAGTTTTGTAATCCTTTTCAAAATATCGCGTTTGCTACGCATAATTAGCTGCGATAATAAGGATTTGTCTTATATTTTCTGGAGTCGTTTTTAATAATATGGCTGGCTTGTGGGAATTTTTAATCCGTCGTTGTCATTAGTCGTCAAGGTAGTAATGATTCTGATTGCGAAAAAATCATTTTCAGAAGCAAGTATGTACTATGCTTCAATTTTCACGGCTGCGCTTTTTCCTCCGCTCAAATGTCTCTGTCACACCAACACCATCATCATCATCATCATCATCATACATTGTACTACCTCATGGTGAAACCGGTAATGAGTATAGTGCATAACTACTTGGTAAAACTTTCTGAAAACTGTCAGAATGCGAAAAATGTTGAATACCCGTGTATGTAGATATATTTTTTTTTGCTAAAAACCAACAGTCAAGACTTGAATTTGAGTTGAAAGGAGAATAATGGATAAGGGAAAATTAAGCTGAGTAAACAAAGAAAAAAGTTGCCTAAAAATTATGTTATTACATTATGTCATGTCGGCTTATAAAATGTTGGCTTGAACTTGATACATAATTATATCATCGTCATCGCCATCCCCGCGACTTGATTTTTCCCAACATTACTCAAATTTCCCATACCGTGAAAAAAATTACGAAGAGCAAAAGCACAATTTCCCTTTTTTTTGCGACTCATAGTATTAAGCGTGTAGTATTATCATTGTAGCTTCAACAATGATTATTACTCTTCTCGTCTTCTTCCTCGTACCTATCTATATGAAAGGAAATCAAGCATCATTACTCACCCTGAAGACTTGGCATGGCCATTATTATTACAAATCAGAGTGGTAAAAGAGCTGCTGTACTCTGTTGCGGAGCAGCAACACCAGCCCAGTGGATAGCATGAAACGAGTGGAAGTTTGCGATGTCGGTCAGTTTCAACAACATAAATTTAAATCTCACTTGCTCTTGTCGTTATATTTGTTTATTTCAGTAATTACAGTCGTTATTAGTCTGAAAACATCTTACATTACCACTTTATTTCATTTTTTAGTTGAGAGCATAGAAAATTGGTGACGTGCTATGGAAGCAGGAAGTCGCATGAAGTCTTTGCAAAAAATATGTAGTATGCACTTCTTTGAAAATCATGAGAAGACTATCTTGCCATGAGAATTCTTCGGATCGAGTACTACACATTCTTGAAATAATGTATTCCATCCCATTTTCCCTTTCGCTATAGATTGGTTTCGGTGATGGTGGTGGTGGTGGCGATTCTCCTTGTGAGTATTATGCTAGGGTCACTGATTGATGAAAGCTACGATGTCCGCTTGCTCACTGATGATGATGATGATAATAATAATAGGGATTATTCCTCGCTTGCATTTTGCTCTTTTGTCAGTTTCAAATCCATCCAGGTGGCTTTTTGATGGTGACTGTGATGATGATGATGTTGATAACACTGAGGTTTTTTACACTTGTTGTGTTGTTGTAGCGATGCTTTCTTCCATGCGAATGTTGCTGGTTGGAGAGGAACTGCATTCCATTGACAGGATAATACTAATGCTCCATCAGAGAGAGAGAGAAAAAAAAGGTTCTTCATCTTTGGAAACAAAGACGGATAAAAAATGAACACATTATACGTAACGCAGTAATTGGCATTGTAAAAGTGAAGTTTCTTTTTCTCCATACATTTTCAAATAAATATCAAGCATTATTTGGCTGATTGTGCTTATGTGAAAAATAAATACTGAAAAATACTTTTGATAGCCAAAAGAATATTTAAAAGGTGAGGGATGATGATGATACTTACTTTATGCAAAACGAGTAGACAAGGAGACCGCACCTGATGGTGGTGATGCTCCGCCACCATCATCATCATCATCATCAACAACGAAATATCATCACATCATCATCGTCATTATCATCAGCAACATTTACTTTTTTAAAGTTTTTTTTGGTATGTTGCACTTACTTTCGAGCAAAAAAGGAGCAGCCGAAGAAGTTTTGGGTTTTAGGGAGCAAAAGCAGCAACCACGCTAACAAATACGGAGGAGCTCGAGCTCGAGCGCAAGAAACCGACCGCCAATCAACTGGCATTCATCCGACTTATCCGATGAAAGGGAGACAGTTTTTCTTTCCTATCTCGACAAAACAGTTTGATAATTTGACTGACTACTGACCACTTATTGGACTTTTTTGAGAAGACGTTTTTGGCTTCTACTAGTAGTATGATTTCTTTTGGATTTGTGATAATGATGTTGATGAACTTGGTCTGAGATCGTGCAGGCGAAACTAGAAATAATCTTTATTTCTCTTGATTTCATGCTGCCTTTATTGATTACAGAGATGAGGCGTTACTTATTTATTTTTCTTCTTTTTGCTAATCTTATCGTCCAACTTTTTTCATTTTAAAAGCTTTTCTTATTTTGGTAGTTAATTCTTTGCTTTCCGTGCTCCCATTAAACGGATCAAATGCATGGAACGGCTTAGGGAACGAAAGAGATGATTTCAGGATTTGACAAGTTGGCGATATGATGATGATGATGATGTCGTGATTGATGCAGTAATGGTCTCATGATGTGTTTGTATTTTATATCGCAGGTTTCGGCAAGTGATCCAGACTGTGGGATTAACGCGATCGTGACGTATTCATTCCAGGAGTCAAAATCCTCATCTAAATCATCTTCTTCTTCTACCCCTCTTCCCTTTACAGTGAACAAAGAGACTGGAGAAATTTGCGTTACTGGGGTGCTGGATTTTGAGACCCGGCGCTCCTATGAAATCCCCGTGGTAGCGACAGACACTGGCGGCTTGAGTTCCACGGCCATTGTAAAGATCCAACTGGAAGATCAAAATGATAATGTGCCAGTGTTCTTCCCATCAAAATACAACATCAGCCTGAAGGAACGATACGTTCCTGACGGACCAATTATATCTGTAGCTGCTGTAGACAGAGACTCGGGGAGGTTCGGCCAAGTGAGTTACTTCATTCAGTCAGGAAATGAGAACGGTTACTTTGAGGTGGATTCCAAGACTGGTGAAGTCCGAGTGACACATGGATTGACGAAGGACACGCCGTACCAACTCCTCATTTCTGCGAAGGATGGGAGTGGTGCCGCATCAGAGAAGCCGGCGGTGGTTACAATCACAGTTGTCGATGCTCAGCAGCAACCTCCCCTTTTCAGGCAAGCCCGTTACAGCTTCGCCATTTCAGAGGATGCCCCTATTGGATCGTTCGTGGGAGCTGTGGCAGTAACTTCACCCTCTGGTGTCGGAAAAGTTCGTTTCTCAATCTCTTCTGGTGACCCAGAGTCGTACTTCTACATAGATCCATCTAACGGCGTTATTAAGACTGCAAATAAGTTGGATCATGAGCTTCATTCATCCGTTCTTTTGAATGTGCAAGCCGTAGGCGAACAGCCCCCAACAACTTTCAGTCATTGCCAAGTTGATATCCGCATCACGGACGTGAATGATAATCACCCTCAGTTTGAAATGCAACAAGTGAACATTTGGGTACCAGAGAATGCCAGAGTTGGGTCCGTCATTTATGCACTGCATGCCAGGGATGCTGACTCTGGTCACAATGGCCAAGTAGTCTACTCATGGATTCAAGGTCCCACAGATATTTTCAAGCTGGACGGAAACTCGGGACGGATAACCTTGCACAAGCAGCTTGACTATGAGGACACCAAAGCATACGTGATTGCTGTCGGAGCTCGAGATATGGGAACACCCCCACTTCACTCTAACAACTTAACAATCAACTTGGAAATCCAGGATTACAATGATAATGCTCCACAATGGCAACCGGTGAGAAAAAATAAAAGAAAATAGAAAGAAAGGAGAAAAAACAATGCTCGCGTACCACCCTCAGAAGTCGTAATTAGTAGCAATATTTTCTCATGTCATCTCTGCCATTCTTTTCTCTTACAGGAATCGGTCCAGTTTAGATTGAGAGAACGCGTCCAAGCAGGATCACAAGTTGGTCGCTTGAGTCCTGCCAACAAGCCAGCAGGTGGTGCAATCAAGTACGCTCTGCAAACCATGCAGAACGTGTTTCGGATTGATCCGAATCTTGGTACGTACACACATACTCACAAACTCACACACACTCAAGATTTTCTAATTCCTTATGCATGCCTGCATACCCAAGAAGAAAAGCATAATCACATTCTAATTAGCCGTCAGAATTCCTCGCAATTTGCAAAAGAATCGCATTAATTTTGTCAAGAGACTGGTAGTAAATAAGTAGTCTTGTTTTCCATGTGCAAAAGCTCTTTGTCATTTTTTCACATATCTCCCCTCTATCCATCATTTACTTAAGGCGATGGCGATGATCGTGATGATGATAGGGAAATCTCCAAAGTAATGAGCCCAGGTGACAATAATCTTTGCCCATTTCTCCAGCCTCTTTCATTTCACCTCCCAAACTTCATAAAATCTGACAAATGAATGCTCAGTAAGCAGTTCTTAGGCTTATTGTGTAAAGGCTCAAGTTATGCTTTAAAAAAGTAGGATGACGGATTTGTTGAAAGATCACTTACCAGTGGAGGTAGTAGTAATATATAAAAAGTTTGTAGTCACATATGGAGAAGAAATCAACGGGGTGCATGTTATCAAGATGAAAAAAAGTTGTCCTCCACATCGGCGCGGCGTATTATCGTCCTAATCCTAATGTCATTAAATAATTGTTCACCTGTTTTCTCACATGACCATCCATCCATCCATGGTTCTTTTTTGAGTTTTTTTTATCTGCATAAATCACATCCACTTTCAAATCATTGGATTTCAATCTACAAAAAAAAGAAGGGAGGATGGGGAAAAGGGGATATAAGTAATTTTAATCCCTACTATATTTATTCTGTGTAATTCTTTCGCAGGCATCGTGACAACGGCCGTGTCATTGGATCGTGGCAAGCTTTCCTCCTATAAATTCACCGCTGTGGCTTTCAACCAACCCATGGCGCAGCACAAAGCCAACATCACCGTCAACGTCCAGTTGGCTGACAAGAAAGCTGGAACTGTTGACACAACGTAAGCAAACTACACGACTTAAAGAAAAAATAGAATCTGTAGTGAATGTAAAAGGGATTTTCCCCGAGTAGAAAATTTTTTACATGACAAAAATGTGAAAATCCTATGGGGAAAAATGGGTATGTGACTTAAGAATGCTCAGTACTTATTCACGTAGCATTGAAACATCTCTTTTTTTGTCGCTGTCTCACATGCCATTCGTGAGTTACAAATACGACAATGCATCCCCGAAATAATTTATGATGTTGCCCCCAACTAACCAGTCAAAGAGAAAGGAGTGAATTGGAAGATAGAAATACAATAAGATATTCTTCATCTTCAGAATTTTTTTTCTTAAACCTCTTTGTTCTAATAATCCCAGAACGGAACTAAGTACTTCTGAGAAGAAAAGTTATTGGTGGCAGAATTTTGGGAAAAATCTGAAATAATGAAATGAATGAATTTTGATTTTTTTTCTTCAAATTTTGTTGGAATAGGACGAGGAACTTTTTCCAGTCTGAGGCAAAGTACAAAGTGACGGTGCCGGAATCTTTGCCTGTTGACTCCAGCATCTACACAGTGGTAGCTCTTGATGAGGACACGGGGAACAATGCAAGAATTAGCTACAGTCTGGCTAGTGATAATAGTGGTCCAGAAGACAACTTGTTTTACATGCTTCCCCATAACGGCACACTGTTTCTCAAGCAGTCGCTTGACAGGGAAGTGAAGGACCATTATGAAGTGAAAGTGGTTGCGGTGGACCATGGATCTCCGGCTTTGACCTCTACTGCGCTCATCTCCATCTCGGTTGAAGATGTCAATGACCATGCACCAATGTTTGATCAGAAGCTGTATAAATTCACCCTGGAAGAAAACAATAAGCCCGGAACTATAGTGGGGAAGGTTAGGGCTGTTGATGAGGATGTCGGAGACAATGGCTCTGTTTCATATTCGTTGCAACCACAGCATGGAGACTTCCACATTGATGCTCGCACAGGTAGATTAATTAGTGGGATTTATATCTGTTAAATTCACAATAATACATAGTCCGATCGTATAAACGATCTCGGTGCATAAGTTTTGACGCTAATAATTTTCATTGGAACCTTTAGGTGTTATTCAAGCGATTTCTTCATTGGACCGAGAGAAGCAGTCACTCTATGAGCTCCAGGTCCTTGCAATGGATTACGGAACTCCTCAGTTGCAGTCTGATGTGATTATCCATATCGTGGTTACTGATTCCAATGACAACTATCCAAAAATTACTGACCCAGAACAGGACACGATCTTAGTGAGGGAGCATGTACCGGTTGGAACGGAAGTCGCACGAATGGAAGCAGTTGATCTAGACGCTGGGGAAAATTCCACAGTTGTGTTTTCACTATCCAGAGATGGCTTCACTGACAGCAAAGACTTTACCATTGAAGCGGAAACTGGGATATTGCGGACGAAATCGGAACTGGCTCACAGAGATAAAAGATTCTACACGTTGGGTATTATTGCCAGAGATAGGGGTTCACCCTCAAGGGAGTCCAGAAAAGAATATCGCGTTGAAGTGTTGGAAGCATCAGATCCACGAGCTGCATCAATCCTGTCCAGAAACAAGTACTCGTTCAAAGTGGCGGAAAACGCAAGTGTGGGTTTCCTCATTGGAAGTATTATGGTGAGATTTGAAGATTCTACCGCTCGTCCCACCTACACAATTATGAAGGGCAATGAGGAAGGCAAGTTTGAGATCAATCGTGCATCCGGAGCTATTCTCGTCGTGGAACCATTGGACCACGAAAACACATCTCGTTATTTGTTGGAAGTCAGGGTTAACATGGACTCGGATTTGGCATCGGAGGAGGCGACAGTCACACTCGATATTGAAGTACTGGATGTGAATGATGAAGCCCCTGAATTTCCCCAAGATCCGATGACAGTCGTAGTTCAGGAGAATCACGGGCTGCGCAAACCAGTATGGAATTTTACTGCTGTTGATAAGGACGCTGGACAAAATGGAATCATTCATTACTCCATCAGGGAACAACGGCCTCAAGAAAAATTTAGAATCAACACGTTGACTGGTAGTCTTTACCTGCAAAGTCCCCTGGATTACGAGTCATGCTCGTCGTACGTTCTTATTGTGGAGGCGGTTGATCAGTCTCCAGTGATTAGTGATCGCTTATCTACCTCTGTAACAGTGCACGTTTTGGTAGAGGATGAAAATGACAATGCTCCGTACTTTACATCCGTCGAGAATATTGTGGTGTACAAGTGGGAGCCTGCAAACACCGTTTTACACACTGTGATGGCCTATGATAAAGACGCTGGTGATAATGGCCTTGTTTCGTACGAAATTACTGGAGGAAATCTTAATTCTGAACTGGCCTTAGACTCGTTGACTGGACAACTTTCGCTTATTAAGCCACTGAAGAGAGACGGTGTCTTCACTCTGAACGTTACTGCCAGAGATAATGGGCGTCCCAAAAGAAAGAGCTCAACCCAGTTGCTCACTGTTAATGTCAAGGATGTTATGGACAGTCCACCTCAGTTCTCCTCCAGGAAGTTTGAAGTTTCAGTCGAGGAAGGATCACCGGTTGGATCCTCCATCTTTCAGATTACTGCGTTCCCTGGAGAAAATCAACAAAACTCAGGAGCAAACTATGATGAAAAACTTGAATACCTAATCCCAGAGGGGGCCGCAGAGGGAAAGTTTTCTATCGACAAGACGACCGGGACCATGTACGTGAACGGAAAACTGGACAGGGAGGAGCGAAGCGAATACACACTCACAGTTTATGTGCATGATAGCAGCTACATGTCCTTCTTCGATATGACTACCATCGTGATCAAGGTCACGGACGTGAATGACAACAAACCAAACTTTGAAGACACCTGCGTTGACCTGTCCGTGCCAGAGAATAGTGACTTAGGAGTCATTCATACATTCACCGCTGTCGATCCTGATATTGGTAGGAATGGAGATGTGAGCTTTACCATTGCTGGAGGGAATGTAGATAACATGTTCACGGTTGACTTGCATAGCGGAAGGCTTACGTGCAGACCCTTGGATAGGGAAAGAAGAGCTCAGTATAATCTTATAATTTTGGCTCAAGACCAAGGTGTACCACCTCAGAAAACCCAATGCAACTTGACTGTTACAGTGGATGATGAGAACGACTCTCCCATCGTGTTCATGGCTTCCAATCGTAGTGCGACCGCATTGAGCCTATACAACATTTCTGAGGCAGTTTTTCAAGACTCCACTCCCGGAAACGGACCCACTGCGTCTCAGCCCTCATACTTTGCATCCATTCCAGAAGACCTTCCAATTGGAACAACTGTTCTCTTTGTAGAAGCGAAGGATGATGACATTGGGATTAACTCCAAGATACGGTACGCACTTAACAACGAGTCTCACTGGCACTTCTCCGTGGATAATGAGACAGGAGCCATAGTTACCGCAGGACAGTTAGATAGGGAGACAATCAAGGACTACATGTTTGAAGTTGCAGCCACGGATGGTGGCACGTACGACTTCCGGTCTGCCACAGCACTTGTCCATCTCCGAGTCTTGGATACAAATGACAACCGTCCCGAGTTCACTGTGAATCCGCTGGTCGTATCCGTGCCTGTTTACACCAAGCCTG
>JAHZNH010001673.1:2450-12600 GCA_027744355.1 Tyrannoseira gladiata | reverse complement strand
TACAATCAAAGTCTGAAGTTGTGTGCTACGGTACGACTACTGGGAATACCTGAACTTTATTTATGGTCGTCTGCCAAATTTCATGTGACGACTTATAACATCATAATAATACACTTTAATTAAGGATACAGTTTTCACTAATGATACTTATTCCAGAGCAATTGTTCCGTATGTGAAGGAAGAAGAAAAAAGTTTTCGTGTTTTTTATTGACTTGGGTTGTGCCAGTCGCTCAAGAATACCTGGTTCTTTATGTAAACTTACCTTGCGAGCTCATGCACATTAAAGAGGAGAGAGAACTGGCGGAGTTGTCACCTTATTGGCTACAAGCATGCACATGGAATCGATGGATGAAGTTCAAGTTACATTTTGAGCGAGCTTGTTCTTTCCCCCTTCAAAAGAAAGTCATAATTATCGTGTGTGTGGATTACACTCACAATTTCTCAAGTAAAGCGTTTACCAATTTTTCACATAAAGGTCTCAAATCAAAGAACATACAGCCTGGGGCTTATATATATGCCAATTACCACGCCTGCTTGCATCTATTCATCTAGGAAAGGGAAAATTACAGGAGAGAGCCAACAATTTATGATTTCATGAGTGGCAGCAACTGTCTTGAAGTGGGGGACCTTTGTTGGCTCTCCCAACGGAAATTTAATGCGCACCCGTCGAAGGTCAATGATTCATTGCAAAGTATAACAGGCGATCCATTCATAAGTGATCAGAATGGAAAGTGAATGAACATTTTGTCTGCAAAAGCACCATTCGTCTCATGAGAGTAATTGTCAGGTGAACATAGCTCAATCGGGAGTTAGGAGGCAGCTCCATTAACTGTGACGAATTAGTGACCCGAAGGTGTGTTTCTGAAAGTTAATATATGTGCATACTTACGTACAAAAATGTTAGCTTACTCCAGCATTCAACACCTTCTCTTTTCGTTAGTTAAATGAAAGCATTTTCTCCTTTCTATGTTCTTTTCCAACACGAGGAAAGAATCTTACGGAAGGTGAGATGGTTATTAACAAATTTTTCTTATGATTCAGGAATGAAATCCCGTAATTTATTGACAGACTTAAATGCCCCATCCTCCTATAGTCTTGTTTGTGTTGAGCCGGGAAGGAAGAGAGTCTGAGCCAACAATTCTCACCGTCAGGCCTCCCTCCGACAAATCTGGTCTCTTTCGTTCAACATCTTGAAAAAGTTCTCGGATCGGAGAGCCGTGTAGAGTTTTTCCTCACTCTTATCTCCCTTCTTTATCATAAGGGAACGTGAGAGTGTGTGTTGTGCGAAAGATGGGAAAAGTAGCGTAGCAAAACGGACAGACGGACGACTGCATAGTTCTCTTCATGAATATTAATGATCACTAAGTACCTTGTTTGCAAAGCCATGACAAGAGAAAATGACCTTAACCAACGAACGTAGGCCATAAAAATGATAAGAGGACGTGGCGTTGGGCTCTGCCATACTTTGACTTTCATCCGTTTAAAATTTTCATGGTGCTCTTTACTCCAGCTCAAAAATAGGATACAGCAAAAAGGGGAAGTAAATATGCAGAAAATTCCACAGACCCATGTCACAACGCACCGCGGTTATGCCAACTACGAGTAGTACATAGTCTCTCAAAATAATCAACATAATAGGAAAATGGTACGCCCACAAATGCTTATTAATGTGCAGTAAAACAACAATAAATGACGTAAAAGGCTTTTTTTCTGAATTTTTAATTTTAGTCGTTTCCCAATATTTTAAGCCACTGATATACATACATAAAAACAACAACAACATCAGGTCTGATCATATTATCATCGTGGGACAACCTCGTTCTAAAAATGTATGGACTCATTTCTGGTTTCCTTTTTACTTTCAAACAAGTTCGAGTAACCTTCCCCTTTAGAAGGCACGAATTAGAGCGTGCTTATGCAAACATTATGCATGCAGTTTGGAAGGGAAGGTAAAAAGCTAATAGCTAAACTTGATTACGATTGCCAAATTGAAGTGTGGAAGGACATTTTTGGCTAGTAATCCCACAGTTGGAAACTTGTGTGAGGTGGTGAATCAAATACAAAGGAGGGTACGGCTGTTCTATGCCTGCTGCCGCAATGGTTTTGTTATATGTAGGAGTTTGCCGAAAATGACTTTGCCAAACCCCGGCCTGTAACCTATGGCGTTAGTGCATCATTGCAATTCAAAGCTATTTAAATTGGCCAACAGTTTTGGATTTTTTATTTTTAAGACTTCCATTTTTTGCTTATTGTTAAGATTTTCGTATAATGTAGTTCTCTATAGTTTGGAAATTTGCTTTACCAATACATTACAAAATCTGCAGAAACAACTATCGTAAAACGGATTGTATGGAATTGGACAGTGATGGTCTCATTTGAATTTGGAGTGTATCGAAGGAAACTATTCAAACTACATATAGTAGTAGTAAACATAATTACTTTTTCAAGGTTGGCCAATATCATCTCCGGCCAAATAACGTTTGGCATACGGACGGATACACGCTTCTGACCAAACGACCACTATCATTTCCGCAAGGCAGTGGAACTTTGTCTGTAAAATTAGTAGATTTTTATTTGCAATCTATATGCATGGCTGGTGGACTGATGCCTTTGCAACTTTTTATGGGGATTCTCCGGGAAGAACTTGAAAATTTTCTTCTGAGCCTCTCCAATTTATCGATCGATTAACAATTTCATTTGAAAACGGGCTTTCATAAATCTTGATAATATTTTGTAGTATTTTAAGAACGGAATATTTGGGTCGCTTGAGCTTACGATGCGGTGAAAGTTGACTTAGCAAGCTTGAGGGAGACTTGTTTATATTTTTTTATCTTTTTTTTTCTCCTCTTGCCCTTATCTTCTTTCCAAGGCTCTCCTCTCCTCTTTTTGTTTCCTTCGATTGGTAACTTTTAGAAGGCCGAGCACGTTTAGAACCTCTTTCGTGGGCCGCTTGCTTCTAGCTCCTCTCCCATTGTAAATTGTGTGTACGGTTATACGAATCTATTTCATACAGACACGAAGAATACCAAAGTCATTATCGCTCGGTTTTCAACATGATATACTATACCGCTTTTTTCTCACAGTGTCTTCTTCTATTTATCACATCTTCAGCAGACTTTAGCCGCCCTTGTACCTATGGATGGCGTGGATATATCTATCTCTATGTATTTTCTTACCTTCCTTTTCTCCAGACTCTAGAAAAGTAGTTTGGGTTATAAAGTCAAAAGGTAGATATGTATACCGGTTTTTATGCTTCAATAATATTATGTTGTTTTTACTACTTCCACCAGGAGAGAGAGAGAGAGAAGAAAAAAAACTCACTTTTTTCACTCATGCTGGAATACTGGAGAAGAGTCTGTAAATGTTGTGAATACTGTGATGTCAGCAGAAGATGTGAGGTGGAGGTTGCAACCAAAGTAGCCAAGGAAGATTTTTGATGGTTCCTGGCGTAAAACCCGCCACTGCTCTCCACAGAACTTCATTTCTACTTTGAGCATATTAGCTTCCTTATACCAACTTACTCGAAAGTAGTATCCTTCCACCACCACCTCTTTGGCTAACTTTTCACTTTATGAATATATAAAATCCTGCCGTAAAGTAATGTCTAGCAATTCCATTCTCGTATGAAATGAAGTGTGCCTTTGCTATCTATTCATCTACCACCACTACCACTAGTACAACAAACTAGTTTCCAGTTCCAGTTCTAGTTATGCTCTTTCTCCATATAATCGTGAGGTATTTTCCCCAGCTAGCTCAGCTTGGCCCTAGCTCCACGCCAGCTAACTTGTGCGACGGTGAGGAGGACCAAAACGACGACTACTTCTCCTACAGAAACTTGAACAGGAAGCGGACGTTGCTGTTGTACCTGGAACTCAAACATTTTACCATTTATGGGCTCCATGTTAAGTCGGAAAAGTACAAGAAAGGATGAAACGGTCGGTGTCATATCTCCTAGCGAAAGAAATATGATTTTCACCTAAGCCCATATCACACATTGTGACTTTCAAAGAGGAGAGCCTTTCACTTCTCATGAAGGTTTAGTCATTCCTGCCGACTCCACTAGCTTAAGTTGTACAGCTGTTGATGTAGCATTTTTTTCTTCCTTTGCAATGCAATCATCATCATCCTCATCGCAAAACAGGATAGGAACCGAAGCTCTTGCTTTTCCTTACACAATAATCGCATTGCATCGCTCTCAACTGTTTTCATAAGTTTGTCTTATTGCCCACTCGCGCCTCCACCATTTCCCGGGTAACCTTTAGCAAATGAACTGATTTCTGATGAAGACATTCGCCGTATTTAACTATTATTTCACCCAACTTACTGCCGTACGTGACGCTTTTCCTTATGAAATGTGTGAGTGTGTATGGTGGCTTTATAAAACGCTCTTTATTACCGCTCGGCGCGTTGCCCACCGAAAATAAAGTTAGAAAGAGGAATGCCGTCGTCGTCACACTGCAAGAGGATGACAATCCGCGATATAAAACCAGACTGATATAAAAACTCGCTCCTCATTTACTCTCTGCTCTGGCCAACTTTCTTCCCCCAGCTAAAGTGTAAGGATGAGGAAGAACTATATAAGCGTGTGCCCGCTCCTCATCCAATCCTAGCCACAATCGTTCCCGGAAGCAGTCTGTTGTTTCAAATTACACCGTTATGGGAAACAAGGTGATAGTCATGATAGGGAAATCAATGCTAGTGGGTATATGTGTTTTGGAATGGTCTATTTGGTAAGTACTTTATGCATCTCTAATTCCACTCCTGGTGCAGAATGAGGAATCAAAGTGATTTTCTGCGGAATACTCGCGAATCTTCGTCGTCAACCCCCACGTTTGTGTGATCACCGTGATCAAGTTAATATGCTAAAATGGTTGAATTCGCCCATCGATGTCATTTTGTGGAGAGCGTAAAAGGAGAATAAATGTGAAGGAATTACGCAGCATCTGCACCAGCGTCCGCATACTTCTCTCTACTGATACAACTCCGAGATCGTTCCATTTTCAACGGGTCGATATCTGGGTTTGTTTCAAGGTGTGCTCAACTTTTTTCTACTTCAGTAGTGATGAGGATGTTGCATAGTAGGTACTCGAGTATTCTCGCGTGATGAAGCTCTCCTTACACATATCATCATAATAAAGCAAGGCTTTCGGATTAAATGCAGCGGTTCGCCTTACCTGTGATATTATGTATCCCCCTTTTTCTCATGCGTTCTCCCAAAACACCGTTTTTTCTTACTGATGCTCGTGTGCCACTGCCAAAAAAATGGGCTCGGTCTTTTAATGTTTGGGGGATAAGGTCAGTGGAGGGGAAGTATGAAATGATTATATCCAATTACGATGAATCATATCTTAATGGTGGTGTGCCTCCTCTTGGGTCAACTAGCACATCACACCACATGGTCGAACAATACGAAAGGCTGTAACCGTTTATTCTAATAGGATTGCGACACTTAGAACGCACTTTAAGAAAACAAATACGCTCTCTCATGTTGGTAGTGATGAGGGTCGTTGTATGTAACAAAAACACATAATTTCCCATCTCACCTCTTCAGAGAGCACCCAAATGACAACATTTCACCACAGCCAGCCAGTGCGTGTTGGATATGTCCCCCTCCCCATAACTGCATTTCTTTCTCTGAAAAAACGAACCTGTCACTCATCCAGTTGCCGCACAAAACTTACAGCAGAGCTGTTGGCTATCGATCAATTTTTTAATGTGGCCTAGATAGATGTAACAGCGTCAAAATTACTTTCACGTAACATCCGAAATTAGGACGAGTATATCGTTTGCCAAAATAATAAAGAGACGGGGGAACAACTTCTACTACCCTATTCGCATTCCATTCCGTCTTTTCGGGTGTTTCCCTGCAAAAAAAAATATAGCGAGCAATTTGTTCATACTTAAACGTACTTTAAGCAAGTTAACTTCCTAGCAAGACTTTGTTTCGAAAGAGAGACGAAGTCACGGATAGAGAAAGAGAGCGCGGGAGAGGGGAAAATTTGACTCAAGTTCATTCTGTGCTAAATTCCAAACCGCACTAAGATATCCTAGCAAGTCGAGCGCAGTCCACACAATTTCGATGCAGTGAACAGAGAGAGAAAGCGAAAGAGAGAGAGAGGGGGGGGGGGATGGTGGAGCATTTAACTTTCTTCATGAGTACAAGAACGGAAATATCCGATGCAGACAGTGCCCAGGGGCAACATTCCTGAATTGGACCCTCTGGCATTTGCTTCTTTACAACTTTCTTTACCTGTATAAGAGCACGCGATACCTCATCCTCACTTAAATGCTTCTGGCACAAACCAACCGACCGACCGAGCTCTGCAGATTCCTCCCTTAATCGGCGAAAGCGGTAGGAGTGAGTAGCACGCATCATGAATGTATATGAGATAAAGATCACACATTCACGAATGCCCAATTCCATGCTTGTGGTTGGTTCACATACCATGTATTAGCTGCGTCGTAAAACCAGCCAAATTTTCTCCTCTTGCCTCAGCCTAGCCCCAGCCATTCACTTAATTTATGCTAACTTACTCCTGTGGTTGCGAGCAATGTTGAGAAATAAAATTTTCGCGGTGTGGAATTTCCTTTTTCCGTGTCCTATTTCAGTCAGTGGAAAAATTATACGTGGCAGTTTCCCGTCATGAAAATGCATTTAAAAATAAATTTACCCCTGTTCGATTTATTGCATCGTAATTTGAAACCACCATCGCCACAGCAAGCCCGTTGTCATCAGAATTACAGAATTTTGCGAGGTAGTTCTGCTCTCGGTATTTGGAAAATTGCATAAAATTATAGGCTTAGAAGGTTGCACCGATCTACTTGAACTGGGATTTGCTTGGTCCCTTGCGTTTTTTTCTGAATTTGAAAAGCAAGTAGTAACAGAACTAAGTAAGTAACTTTTTGAAGCAGTAACAGAGTAAGGCTGGGTATTTACGAGTCAAACAATTTATAAGTGTGAAGAACATCAACGAGAATTTCAATCATTGCCATTCATCACGTGGCATTTGTAATTACCTAAGTATTATTGCTAATTACATACTTTGAGTCGGTAAATGAAGACTGTTTGGTTTGGTTTGGTTGGGAGAAGACAGCATAAGTCCAATGAGTAATTAATATTTGTTGTGGTAAATTATGCTAATTAGCACAATTTACCGTAATAATATCGCTTTCGTGGGACAATATTTGCATTTTGCACCACATTTCCGGAACACGCAAAGGAAAAGAACCTAATGCATTCCTCCTGGCCCACTGGGTGCGTGTAATAATGGGGGTTCCTTTGTATTCCCCACAATTTTTTTTGAAAACTGTTCAGTGTTACTGCCATGTGGCTTTCAAGTTTTTGACAATGAAAGAGGTTTATTCGTATTGACAGACAGGATTCATTATACCAACATTGATTTTCTCCGCTTGAATTCATTGAATTATTATTTCCTTGAAAATTTTCCCTCGCTCTCATGCAATAAAAACTTGTCCAATGTAGGGGAGTAGAAATCACGCTGTTGTTTTGGCTTTTTACAGAGCAATATAGAGCTGCTTTAACTGCAATTGGGACTACGAGGAACTTGGTTAGGGTGACAAGCTAAGTGAAGATAAAACACTTGGAATAACCGTTTCATGTACATGAATCACGTAGCAAATCCGGCTTTATGGCCTCATTATCCCCACAATGCTGCAGTCCGCTAAAGTAATAATTTTTCATTTTCTCCCCTTGTCAAGACATTTTTACTTCCAAGGAGTGCATTTTTTAAAGTATGGGAATGTTGCAAATGACACCACGTTTCTTGTTCTCATAAAAACATCTTAAGCGTAACACATTAACTGAAAAATTACAAGTCCACAAAGCAAATCGCGTAATAGGAGACAATTTTATGAGAGTGGAACATGCATTTCCACAGAGCCTGTTTTTTACCCAGAATTTCGTTGCAAATGACACCACGTTTCTTGTTCTCATAAAAACATCTTAAGCGTAACACATTAACTGAAAAATCACCGAGTTAATGAGTAGCAGCGTCAATTTCAAAAGTAATAAGTCAACTTCTCTGTAGTGATGATAATAATTATGCAAGGTCAGTTACCTAATTATTGTGAATTGCAAGCCCCAAAAACCTAAGTTAAATGTGAGAGCTAAACATTTCACAAGAAAAAAGGTAAGACTTACTCGCTCGATTCTTTTGAATCGTCCTTGTGAAAACACACTACGCGCTTTTGAATAGCCAGCAGGCAACACTCTATTTGCAACGAAATTCTGGGTAAAAAACAGGCTCTGTGGAAATGCATGTTCCACTCTCATAAAATTGTCTCCTATTACGCGATTTGCTTTGTGGACTTGTGTCATAGGATTCTTATATCATATTCAACCTCCTTATGTGTGTACAAAAACCGCTTCATCTCGTTCTCTATCTCCCAGAGTTACCTACCACTCTGTCGGCAATTATATTGTACCGTGGCTGTATGTCACCGCTTGAGCAAGCTGAATACAAAAGAACACAATGGATTCTGAAAACCGCCTCGGGTGATAATGTCAGACTCTGCAACTTTGCCTTTCTACAGGAGGAAATATAGGCCAAGATGCCAAGGTAGCAAAAGAGAAAATGAATACACGCTACCAAAATGCAAACAAAAAAGTATAGTGTGGAACTTGAATCCGTATTCATCAGGACTTCAGGTTTTTCTCCGTTGAAAAAATAAGCTCACACCTCCTCTCTCACTTTCTCCATCGGTTGAAACGACAAACTACTAATTTTTATCGGGCTTTTTTATACGAGGGAAAGGTGTGAAGGAGCGAATCTCGAAGAGAGGCAATCGGAGCCCTGCATTAGTGGTGGTCGTCCACAGCTTAGATCCTCAACTAGAATAGTAGGATAGGTAGACAAAAAGGCGAGAGGAAACTTTTCTTCGGTAATTTTAGAACTTCACAAAATAAATAAAAAAGACAGATATCATTGTCAAAGCTGGGAAACAGTGGCAAACAGATTACTTGAAAATCGCCGTTTCTGTACAGCAATGTCACTGCTGATGATTGCTTAATCCTCTTTGTCTTCTCGGGTTACAACTTTCCTTAACCCTTGCGTATTTCAGGAATCCACTACCGCCACATTCTCTCTCTCTTTCTCCATGTCCCTATTTTCTCTGCCTGCCCGAATCTATTCTTTTTATCTGTCTGGAAAAAAAGTCTTTCACTCGCTGTTTCCCTGCTTCTGCTTTGTTTCATTTTCTCCTTTTTGGTTGCGTGCGTCGTGATCCTTTCACATTGTTGTTTTCCCCAACAGAAAATCCGGATAAGAAGAAAGGATCGAGGCCTCTTTTTTCAGACGCTGAGTTTCATGTAGGTTGTAGAAAGCAGTCAGTCAGTATCTTGGTCGACATATCTTCGTTTTTCCTACGGAGGATACCATTTTTTTTCTCTCTCGACACAGGCCACTTGCTCCTCTCCCTAACTCCTGTTCCCCAACACTCTCATTTCTCCCTTACACGGCAAGTTTCCGTTCTTACCCTAGGAGGACGACTTAGAGCTCAGTGGTGCTGCCCGCCGACGAACCGCGTGCTTACGCTCCGTCCTCCGCCTAAAAAACAGTTTTGTGTAAAAGGTAAAAAGAGGAAATTATATCGGAGTCATGTTCCTCTTCTATTTACTTCGGTTTAACCTTTTCTAACTTCACTATCAGAGATATTACTACCCCGACTACCCTCTCCTACTAATAATACAAAGGAATACCTATAATATAAGGTGTACAAGTGGAAGGAACAAGGGACTTGGCTAACAGGTCACAAGTTAAAAAAATAGAATGAGTGGGAAAGTGAACTATGCCTTTTTTGCATTTTTTCACCTCAAAATGTACTCCCCGAATTTCAGATTCATACGCTCCCACCTCGCTTCGGCTGCAGCGATAAATGTGAAATCTAAAATAATATCGTCTGTATACTAATGCACACACATGTACGTTTAGATACTCTCTCGCACACACAAACTCGCTCCCACACACCACATTCGAGTCAGTCAGTCAGTCGCTCACATCACCGCAACAAAGTTTTTACTTCATCTTAACATTTCATTCTAAAATAGCATTTAAGCTTACATATTGTAATAATCCAAGTTTTTTTCGTGATAAGTCTCCTCGTCCTCCGTACTTACGTATACAACAACATC
>JAHZNH010001672.1:0-19654 GCA_027744355.1 Tyrannoseira gladiata | reverse complement strand
GTGGAGGGTATCCAGAGAATCGTTTACTTGGCCGAGAATGCACCAAGTTTTAAGAGATTAGGTGCTCGACTCTCCCCAATTCCTTTTCCGACTTGTACAGACTACATCTTCCGGTCCGAGGAATACTGGGAGTGCTACGCGAGGCAGTTTACTATCCACTTACATCATTTCAGTGGAACATGTGCTATGGGTCCTGTGGAGTAAGTACTTACATGAAGCATTTAATCATGTTTAACTTTTCAATGGCTAATCCGATAATTAATTTTTGCTTCTTAAACAGTTCTCCTCATGCCGTAGTGGATTCGGAGCTCCGCGTAATCGGCACGAAAAGGTAGAAGGAAAATTAGAAAAAAATAATTGACAGATCTTTATGAGTTCTTCGGAGTATTTTTTATAGTCCTACTGGAATTTATTAATCAAGTCGTGACTTTTAACCTTTTTAGGCTGCGTGTAGTAGATGCCAGCGTGGTTTGTGGAACTAAATTAATAACTACATTATAATTATTATATATGCGCGACATTTATTTGATTTGGGTACTAATGAAGAACTCATGATTTTTACGCAGATGCCTTTCGTGAGCACAACAAACAGCTACGCCACGACGCTCATGATTGCAGAGAGAGGAGCGGACTTGATCATCGAAGCGTATTCCAACGATAAACTACACCGTTGACGTAGTGTAGATCTTTTTAAATTAAATTCTATTTTAAGAGTTCCGAGCAAGTCATACTTCAATAATTTACCAGTACTTTTGAATGTTAATTTATAAAGAGTCATATAATAAAATACTGATGCGCCTTAATAAAGTCTCATCATTTTTCTCACGGCAGATTTTCCAAGAAATCAGACTTTGGCTGCGGTCAACTTTTAGTAATTAAAAGGAAATCCCATCATAAAAACACCCAGTCTCAATAAATTACCGATTTCCAATAAATTTGAGCCAATAAATTGATGAAGTTCGCATGCATCGCATTGTAAGTACATTGCATGAAAGCCGGTCAGCCGGTGTGGATTGGATGAGGAGAAGAGAGATGAGATGAGACAATGACCACCTGTCTTTCAACACTCATTTTGTTCCAGTTCCAGTCTGTTCAGTTCAGTTTTCAGTTCAGCATCCACATGTTCGTTTCGGTTCTCGGCTGTAATGTAAATTAATCGTATTGGCATTGGCTCTTTGGCTGTCAGATAAGTAACTTGACTTGACAGAGTAATCATCATCACGATCACAACAACTTGCTTGGCTTGAAAAGCATTTATGTGGCCACCAGTTCTATTCTCTTGTTTGGTCGAGGTCCAGTCCAGTCCGAGGACGAAGAAAGTTGCTCTTGAGTGTTTGATGTGATAAACAAGGTCACTCGATCCTGGATATATTATTGTGATGTGATATCCTATACGGATCCTATGACATACGGATAGATTATGTAACATCATCATCATTTTTTATATGATCGCCATTACAGCGTGAGGAGAACTTTTAGTGCTCTAGTTAACTTTTCGGAGGTGACAGTGAAAATATAAAGGGAGCCTGTCTGCAAATAGTCATCGTTTCGTTAGAGATGGCAAATATCGCTAGAAAGCTGTTCCACCAGGAAGCGTTGAGATGGTCGATGTCATCAAGGTTTACCTTGATCAACGCTCGTCAGTTTTCATCGGGTAATTCTTAATTGAATAATTCCCAGTCATTATATTTATATATCCTCCTTAAGTATTTAAATGTGTTGATCAAAAATGTAGCTGTGTTTTTGGTGTAAATGTGAAATGGTTTGCAGGTCACGTATTATTTTCCCAGCGTCAGTATGTGCTGACTGAAAAGACCGGCAGCAAGAAAAATATCGGGTTGATAACTCTAAACAGGCCAAAGGCTTTAAATGCTCTGTGTGATGGACTCATGAGGGACTTGAGTGATGCCGTCGACGAATTCGAACAAGATAAGGACATCGCCACTCTAATCATCACCGGTCAAGGGAAGGCATTCGCGGCGGGTGCTGACATCAAAGAAATGCAAACCATGACTTTCGCAGATGTAGTCAAAGGGGGCTTTCTCAGTCATTGGAGTCGGGTCTCCCAGTGTCGGAAGCCAGTGATTGCCGCTGTGAATGGATATGCGGTAAAATTAGTAGATTTATAAGCATCACCTATTCATAATAATAATACGTGCCATTGAGTCCGATAATATTTAAGTAATTGCGTTTATTGCATGCCTTCAAAGGGTGAATAGAATACAATGACAATGACTTCTACTAGTTGTTTTTATTATTAATTATTGATAATGCGGGAGGTATTTTGGACTGTTGATGTTTATTGATTTTAATGATTTTTTTTCTTTATACTTATTTATTTCAGCTTTGGAATGCACCCTCAACCAGGGTCTTGACTATGAGCGTCGGGTCTTCCATTCCACTTTTGCAACGGAAGATAGGCAAGAAGGAATGAGTGCCTTTATCGAAAAAAGACCGCCCAACTTTCAGGACAAGTAGAGAAAAGGGAGGAAGTTATGTTATATGTACACACCCCGTGTCGCTCAAAAAGACATGAAAATTGCAACGATCAAATACTCAATATATACCTGATAAATATCATAATTATTGATGAGTTTCGACGTGCTATCAGAACTAGACGTGCGTCTTAGCATATTTATTCCAGGTTGAAATTATTGATTTTTTTGAATGAATATGTGTCAATGATAAATAATAAACATGCGATGATATATCTACAATCATTCTTGGCTAAGAAAAGCATTGATTTTTTTTTCTCTCGTAGATGTACACTGAATTTTATTTATCAACATTATCATCAGTCATTACAAACTGGTTTGTCGATAAGAAAACAGAACTTGCACTAAACATACGTAAAATATATTATTATTATATTAAATCGCACGAGAGTACAAATCGAATTTTCGTTTCACTAAAAACATTTGTATTTTGTCGTGTATGCACTTGAATATCCGCACATACAAATCGAACCTGCAAGATATTTTTTTCCTACTTAACGCAATTAAATTATTATATTGTTTCCCTATATGATGCCAAAAATAATGAGAAGAATTAAAGTCTTTGGAAAAAAGATTGGCTGCTGAGTCAGGACATTGTTTTTACTAATGAGATGAATGCTGATTGATTGACACATTTTTTACACTTCTTCTTCATTTAATAATACCTAAGTCTAGGTTAAACAGGCCACGTGAAAAAGATTTTTTCTTTAGCGATAAATCATTACAGTTGTCAAAATCATTCTTCTTTACTACTAACCTACATGTTCTTTCTTCCGGTCTACTTTTTTGCGAGTTTTCTGGATGATAACAATATAGAATGCGTCATTTCATTCAAGGTTCATACACGGACAGGTATAAGTCGAAGCGAATCAACAAGTGATAATGTAGAGAATGACATATTTTTGGACACACATTTCTTTGTTGGGAGCGATAAACTGTAGCACGTTTTCGCCCCTAAAGTTGTCAAGAACATATATATATCATCTATTACTGCTCGCTTCTAAACTCTAAACCAAGGTCAAACAAGTAAATGATTCTAGAGCAAGTATATTTTAAGTTAGGTTTTCGTTCAGACATTCGCGAAGCGATCACCAGCAATGGCTCTACATATTTTAGTACAAATGTTGTATAGAGATAGAAATGGTAATCTTTTAACAAAAAAAAACCTTTAAAAGAATAATGAAATGACATATCAAGAATTATTTCACGTAGTGCGTAGTTCTTTGACTTTGTTCATACGCGGTTGATGATACCGACCGACAGAAATTTCAACGTAAGGGTCACTGATGATGATTCATGATCCATCTTTTAAAGATTGAGACTAAGACAATCAATAATTGAAAAAAAAACCTTCACTACCACTTTCAAAACTTTACGATAATAATAATGATGATAATAAAGCAATATTGTATGTATATTTAGCAGTACTAATAGTAGTAGTAGTTTCCTATTTAGCGTTTCTTAAACTTAGTTAAATAATGAACTGTCAGTCCCCTCTTGCTTTTTTGTGATCAGAAAATCCGTTTTTTCCTTTTCACGGCGAAGTGATAGTTATGCTTTCGTCGTTGCATTGATTAAATATTCACAAAAAAATGAATGTTAGCTAAACACTGCTCCTCTTCTTCTCAATATTAATTAGCCATTAGAGTAGTAGTAGTAGTAGTAATAATACATGTAACGAATAATATCTACATAACAAATCCATCCCTCCATGAACTTCTTCTACAGCTCGCAATGATGATGTAAATAATTGATACGCTCTTATTACTTTTTCGTATATCCTGTACCTCAAAGTAATCTTCCAACTTTTGCTTCATTCTGGATTTCCAAGCTTGATTATTTATTATTATCATTATCATGTTTGACTAATATTATTAGCTTGTCCAGATAATGCCAAAAGCGTGATGATTTGCCAAGTTGAACTAAACTGAGCTAGTTTTTGACATGAACAAAAAAAGGCTTTTTAATTACTTTGCCACGCTTCAAGCATTGAGAATTTAAACACAACGCGTACAAGTAGAGGTATTTCATGTAACCAAACACTCCTTCATGGAAAAAAAAACCTCCGGGGAGGGCATACTACGACTAACAAAAACTGAAAAAGAGCATAAAAAGTTACAAAAACAAGGGAAGATATTTGACATAAATAATAATGTAAATTCATAAGACTCTTCACATTTGCTTTTCGATTATGTCAGCATTACATGGTAAAATCAGATAAAGAGTCAGTGCTAGTGCATAAAGCGGTAATTCCTAATTTATAACTTTACTTTTATTAATCACTAACCATCAAACACTTCCCCCGTGTTTAAAAATATACACTTAAATGCACAAATCGCAAACTAGTTACGTATATTTTGACCTCGCGTTCATTTCTTTCGTGATAGTGGTATTTAAGTTCATCCCGATTGTTCCCTTCAACAAAAGTGAAGTTACTTTATGGTTTCTTCTTGTAAATAAGTAAAATCTACGCCATTCTGCAAGACTCTAATAATAACAATAATACACCATTGCTCAAAAGACTGACAGTAATTACTCTTAATAGTATTTTGTCAGTTTTTGTAAGGTATTATCATTACATAAGCTTCACAGCAAAGAAATTATTTTGTTTGGCATGGCATAGGTATACGTGTTTACGATGGTTCGGTTGTTATAAAATCTAAAGGTATTGTTTGTATTTCCTGAAGGAATCATTCTCATCTTGTTTTATCTATGGTGTACTTTTACATTTTATACTGAATTCAGAGACACTGAATCATACACACCCTACGTTGCATCTAGTTTCCTGTAATTTTAGAAAGTACAAATCCCATTTATATTTCTTCTTTCAATAATTCCTTTCACTGTAATACTTCATCTTTGATTTCTGGGAAGATCGAGAGAAACAACGCCAACAACACAAATCAGTACTCTTCTTTGCGTATATGTGAAGAGAATATATATTATATTATTACAACGTTGCTTCGAGTTAATTTGTATTTATAGGACACCTATTATTAATCCTATTATAACTTAATGTTCATAATCTTGATAACGCATACAAATGACTTAATTATGCTCGTGTATAAGAACTTATCGATTAATTACTATTCCCAACATTAGCGTGGTGAACGTATTTTACGAAGCAAACTTCACTTCATCTTCTTTCGCTTTCCTGACAATGAAGTTAAATCACACTTTCAAATGAGCCCAGAAGCTCTTGAGTTGGCAACCGGAGGGGGTCTGCTCAGGTCCATATTAGAAGAGTTACCTCCTTGACTTTGGGACAGGCTGGGGCCTGAAACACCGTTTTGGACTAACATGTTTCGAGTTTGGAGACGTAAGCTACCTCTCCTCCCAGAAGCGGGTGGTGGAGGAGGAACTTGGTCCATGGATGGGGAAGCCATATCAACTAGTCCACCTCTGCTACCCCTTGGAGAAGCTGCAAAGCAAATTTAAAAGATATTTAATTCAAATGGATGACGAGGAGGGAAGTAAAGTATTGCTTTTAAAAAACGCAACAATGAAGATACATAAATAATAATTATTATTTAAAGTACTAAGCAAAAACAAAGACTCAACAAGAAAATAAGAACTACTGGTTTGTCTTACCAGTGGAATTGTTGTTTCCTTGTTGCTGGCTACTGGACGGAGGTGGAGGGGGCATGATACCGGAGGAGCCTACTAAATTACTTCCACTACCAGATGGAGTAATTGGTAAATCACCCCTAGCTTCAACTCTATGCTTTGCAATGAATCCTAAGGGCCCCTGAGCTCCGGCAGGTTGTCCTTGCAATTGCTGGGATCCACCTGGCATTCCTCCGACTGCTCCTACACCTGCTGCAACAGCTGGAACACCTCCTCGCGCACTGTGCCTGCGCTCCCTTTGTTCTTCCCCTTCACCGTGACGAGATCCACCCTAAAGCAAGCAAGCAAATTCCTCGTGATGAAAGCAAATCAGTTAAAGCTGAAGATAACACAAGTCCTTGTGTATCAATTGATCATGACAATACTTACGAATTTGAGCATGTTCCAATCAAACACGTAGTCATAAGTAAATCCCTGACGATGGAACAAGTTGCGGAACAGTTGTCTAAGGTAGCCATAATCAGGCTGCTCTTCAAAACGAAGTGCTCTACAGTAATTCAAGTAGGTAGCAAACTCAGCGGGATACCCTTTAAAAATTAATGAAAACAATTAATAACTTTGATGATATTCAGTTGAACAAACAGTAATGCTTTATACAATTTGAAATATATGAAATCAATTACCTTTACAAAGCTCTTCAACGGGGGTTGACCTGTATAAATCAAAATAAAAAAGTAATATTATGAGTGAGTCACTTAAGATTTCTTCATGAGCTTTTAAAAACAGAAAATCCCTAGAGTTAAATTAAGAGTCACTTACATCTTCTTTTCACTAATCCGCTCATATTTTTGACGTTTGGTAGCAGCTTTCAGCCCTTGCCAAGGCAGTGATCCTCGGTTGAAATACATAAGTACATACCCTAGCGATTCCAGATCATCTCTTCGACTTTGCTCTGTAATTAAAAGAATACAATCACTTAATGTGTAAAAACGTGTCGGAACTATCAAACAATTAAATAAATCAGTGAAGAGAAATGTGTAGTGTAGCTAAGTTCGTAGCGATGCTAAGGTAAGTACCTTTTCCCAGGTGAGTGTTGATGGAGGCATATCTAGCTGTTCCAGTCAGATTTTTATTCTCCCTATAAGGTATATGTTGATGTGTCCGATGCTCGCGATATTTTTTAGCTAATCCAAAGTCGATTATATACACTAAGTTTCCTTTCTTTCCAAGCCCCATGAGGAAGTTATCAGGCTTGATGTCACGGTGAATGAAACTTCGCATGTGAATCGACTCGATACGACTCACCTAGACAAAGAGAGAACAAAATTTTCGAATGTTTCAATCAACAGATCTGGGCTAAAATTTAAAATACGCTTTCATACAAGCAAACACATGATCAGAAAATTGAGAATTTGATATCACTGGTGTATCAAAATAGGTGTCAGAAATTTTTAAACACATCATTTCAAAAATGACCTTACATTTCAATTGCAAGCACATGTTAGCATTCATTTAGAACATCTTACCAATTGATCGGCTAATAATAGCACGGTTTTCAGGGAAAATCTTCGATTACAAAAGTTGAACAAGTCTTCGAGTGAGGGTCCAAGGAGCTCCATGACCATGACGTTGTAGTCTCCTTCTGTTCCGCACCATTTTATCATGGGTATACCCACTATAGAACATCTTACCAATTGATCGGCTAATAATAGCACGGTTTTCAGGGAAAATCTTCGATTACAAAAGTTAAACAAGTCTTCGAGTGAGGGTCCAAGGAGCTCCATGACCATGACGTTGTAGTCTCCTTCTGTTCCGCACCATTTTATCATGGGTATACCCACTACAGAATAATAGCAAGTAATTCAAAATTAAAATCAACTCCTAATTCATCACAACTATTATCCTAGTAAAAGCTTGAAAACAACAATCATTGAACTTACCTCCTCCTTGCATTAATTTATAAAATCTAGACTCAATATGAAGCTGAGGGTGCTTCGTTTTGACACATTCAAGCTTTATAGCGACTTCTTCCCCAGTGGTGATGTTGGTGCCTAAATAAATGTCTCCAAAAGACCCGCTTCCAATCTTCCGACCTAGCCGGTACTTATTCCTGACTCGCAACTCCATCTCCAGTAATTACGGCAGTAGGACACACCCGAATCACTTAAAAAAATGTGGCGACGGCGGCTTCACCAACAAGAGATGATATTCTCCAGATAACAAAACGATGACTGTGTATTACTGCCGAAGCTTTATGGAAAGATTTAAGCGTGATTTGCACTTGAGGAATCTGAAATAAAAAATAAATACTAAGTTATCTCAGATGTCAGATACGCATATGCGCACACGACCAACTCAACAATTAACACTATTTCTATACCAAAATCGGTTTGAATCGGGTAAAAATTCACGTGCCAAAACTGATATTTTTATAAATTGGGCCCATGGCCATCAAACCCCCTAAAACATTTTTTTAAATCCCGATCCGAAAATGTTTTGAACAGCTCTAATGTACTCTAACTTCAAAGAATTGGACGAGTTCAACTAATAACACTCGTAAACTCGCAGGCAATGTCTCAGCTGGGCCGCAGGTCAGAAGCAATTATTATATACGACTGCTGCAATTGCAACCCAAACCAAGGCCTAACAAAAATACCGCGAAATTCACTTCCCGTCCCAGATTTCCCTCCCTAAGCCCAAGATTCAAAAGGACTCGTATTAATCGCGCACTTAATACCAGCAATCTGGAGACACGAATCGAGATGGGACAAATATCCTCTTTGGACTTATCAACTTTTACTACCGCACTCATGCAGATGCAAATTCTTTACCATCAATCAATTTTCTTCCATTTGGTTAATGACTTAATAATCCATTCAAGAGTTAGATCGTCCTTCGATATTGTAAAATATGCTCATATCTGATAAGGCTTAATTGAATGGCTTACACTTCGCAGCCTCAAGAATTTATTTCCATATTATACGTAAATCAGTCCATTTGAAAAGCAGCACAAGGTCACGATTTTTCCTATTTCATCACAAAAATGATAACATTGATGTTGGCGGACCGAGGATCAAGCATTAAATACATAGACGAATATGTGTATACGAAAGATTTCCATTTCCGCGGAGAAATTCTTCTTCATTACGCCAACGCATTGATCCAGTCGGATATGACACGAAATTGTTAGGGAGCCATCACTATCACTGCATAAGAAAGTGTCTTAGATTTGTCTTCGGGTGCAGCAACATTTTGAAGATAAGATATCTGATTAAGAATGGTAATACCGAATGGTATTATCATCATCTCGAAAATTTTGAATTGAAATCCTCCCATTCTTCATTCGTTCGCTTCAGCGACACCTCCTCTACGCGCATGGCAAATGGATGGCAAGTTTGGTTTTTGGTTGTGCGTTTGGCAAGCAATGAAGCAGAAAATGTGAGCGCTTGCGCGATACATATGCAAGTTTCAAAACCATTCATTCATCTTCTCATCATCTTACTTACACAGTTCATTAAAGTAGCGCTGTGCTGACTCTGAGCACCTGAGAATGAATTAAAAGCCTGCCATGGCACTTCACACACATTACTTAATCACTTCCGGGTTTCGCTACTCTACTCCTGACTCTTCTTCAGTGCTTTATGCTACTAACGAAAACCACTTGCTGTTGCAATACCTCAGTCTAGTAAGTTCAGCCACATTTTCGAAACTTCTGACTCTGAGCACCTGAGAATGAATTAAAAGCCTGCCATGGCACTTCACACACATTACTTAATCACTTCCGGGTTTCGCTACTCTACTCCTGACTCTTCTTCAGTGCTTTATGCTCCTAACGAAAACCACTTGCTTTGTAATACCTGAGTCTAGTAAGTTCAGCCACATTTTCGAAACTTTTGTCACCGCTGACAATTCCTGCTATCATCGTCACATCATCAGTTTAGTTTCTTGGCAGACATTTAAAGCGTCATCTAGGGATCTCATCATGCGTGAAACTGAAACGACATTTTGATATCCGTGTATACACTCAACTTGCAACTTAAACAACCAAAATCTTATGGTCATGATTCGTGATCGATAAAATTATCGCTCGTTATGTTCAAAATATTGAAATTCTGAATCGTACCGAATGAAGGCAGGCTGGGGGAATACGGTAATGAGTAATGAATTTACAAATTGCTACGAATTTTTTTACTAAAGATAAGTATATTTACTAAAATGTGACCATTTTCTTAAAAGATAGCAATGAAGCAGGCACTTACTAGTATCCATTCAGAACCTTAAATGCGGAAAAGGTTTGTTCAAGGTGATAGTCTCAAGTTTCCTCTATCTATAGACATCATACAGATTCAATATGTAACGGATCCATCAGACTCCTGTTTGCCGAAATGTTTTTTTTTTGCAAAGTCGTGAACGGAATCATGTTGTTCAGTTCTTGCCGCATTACTTTATTTATCTAGAGCAATTATAGCCGCAGTTAAATTTCCGTCACGACTTCAGCATGTTTTACAGAGGCATTACTTACACTGGGTGAATTTTAAAAGAAAGTGCGCTAATAAATGCACTTACTAGAATATGGAGACATCACTTTTCTGCATTTTATCCTTCATCCTAGAGTACTCTTCTAACTCAAAACAAAGGACTTGTCATTCCGCAACGACTTATTCAATCACGTTTTTTTTTCTAGCAACTCAACTAACAACTACATTTATAGCTATAGTCGCATCCAACAAAAAATACTTTCATTAAGCACGCTTTAAAGAGAAATCAGCAAATCGCTGCTCTCTTTATCTCCCCCCTCAAAATTAGGTTTGCGAGCAGTATTCCCGAAGGAGAATTGCTTCGCAGTTATAACTAGTACGGTTTATTATGTACATTTTCCTATTTTTACAAAACCTACCGCAATAATGATGCCTACTACTTCCATTAAAAAGTAAAGTATGCGAGACGGAATAAATTAAATGAACAAAAAAAATACTTTTGGGTTTGTGCGGACTTTTTAAGGCTCGTAGTAATAACAATAATAGTCGAAATCACTCACTCTAATAATACCTTCCTGAGTTCTATTTCTGTTCATTGTATTATTGGTATTTCTCGCCACCATCACCATCCGTCCCACATTTTTCTACTATATTAATTTTACACCTGCGTTACTCCAAAAAAATGCAACAGATGCAAGATGCACCAAGCGTTGAGAACCTCAATCAGAATCCAATATTTATATGCACCTTTCATTCCATCCGCAACATTTCGTAGAAATATTTACATCTTTCAAATACATAGATCAAATCATCATCATTTCACTCTCATTTCGCTCCTCTGAGAAGTTGGATGTATGTATTCACTCTTATTATTTCTTCTACCTAATTTTAGATTCCTAGCGCATTCAAACACATCCGCTTTTGATCGCAATTAAAAGTCGAAATCAGCAAACTTTTTTGCGGTGAAAAAGCGCAGTATGCAGTGATGATGATGATACTTTTTTATATTTACGGTTTTTGCGGCTATTATTATTTCCCATTGTGCTGTTTTTTTACCGGGTGGGGATTCATCTGACTTCGACTTGGCTGATTGGATTAAGTAGATATGTACTTAGGTGATGATTTTTTTGAATGAAGTTCAATTAGGCTATTATTGTTCCTCAATTGTTGCGTCAATCACTGAGTAATTTTTTCCTAACTATTAGTGATTTCTCCTTCTGAGTAAAGTCGTAAAAAGCGATTAAGTCGACACTCTCCTTTACGGCCGCTTCAGAGGTTTGAAGTGTTCTTCGAGTAAAAGAGTCTACAGAAATGTTTGATTAGTTTGATGAATAATTGAAGCAACTTCCATGCTTCAGCCAACTTGAGTACAGTCACACGTAAAATTTTCTAAAGCTAAGTACAATGATTAATTTCGAGTTAGACGGACTGAGATAGTCAGTGCCGTGTGGATGTGGATGAATTTAGTGTGCATTTGCTCCCATTAATCACTATTGCCTCATCAATGGTTAGGCTTCTCGCCTCCGTGCCTCTTTCGCAATGACATTGCACTTGATAATCCTTCACGCACACTGCGTTCACCTACAGAACTCTCATCGCAAATTATTGTCTCCAACCAAACCTGTGCTCATGCTTTATGCTACTTACTTGGCCAGGTTACAAATTGTAAAAAGACGTATATCACTTCAGACTAATTTTAACCCACATGTGCAGTGAAAATGCACAAGTAGTGTGTCTATGCGTGGTACTATTTAGCTGATTCCTCTCCCCCTCCAAAAAATGCCAATACTTTGCCTAAGGACAGTAGTACAGTAGCTTCATCATTAGCATATATACTTTACCCGATGCTGTTATTTTGCCAACTTTTTTTTTGGACCTGACTACAAAATTATGACAAAGCATTAGGAAATCAGTAGTAAAACAAAGATGAGATTCAAGCCTGTGAATAATATATTGGTTTGTTCATAATGGTAAAACGTATTCCGTGAAGGAATTTTCTGCTTTAGAGGAATACTAGTAAAATATTCTTTTTAAAAAAAAGTCGCTAATTATCAGCTCCAGCTCTTACATCTGAATGATGTGTATTGGGCTTGAGCCGATGATGTAACAAGATAACCTGCCCCAGGGTCAAAGTCACAAGTGATCAGGGGCATCCATGAGCTTTATGAGTACTACTCACGACAAAAAAATCAGTACACGTACATCTATTCTAACATCACGTAGCTCTAATTAACTCTCATGTATTAAACACTAATACTCTAGATAAATCAAACGTAAACGCATTTATAAATAATGGAATTGCCAGGTAGTAATCGAAACAGAAGAGTGTGAGCACACCACACCAAACCACACGGCATTTTATTTCCAACATTGTATTTGCACTTGAGCTACTACTTTCAAATAAATAAATACGGCAGCGAGTACACGGAGCGCCCATTTCGCACAAACAACAGAAAAACACTCTGGTTATTATAATAATTATATTAAATGATGTTTATCGCAAAAATCCACAGTCGAGTTGAACCGTGCAACAGCTTAAATACTTACTTCACAGAGAATAGATATATGTATAACATGGTGTAATGTACTTAACTATGCATTTTTGTAAGCTGCAACTTTATACTAATCCACCTTGCCTTCAGTCTCGTTCTCAGCTTCTCAACTTGAGAATTGTGATGCATAAATGTATGCACTTGTTTGCAGTTGCAAAAAAAATGATTCCCATGTATTAACTTCGACTCACTCACTCACTCACTCACTGCGCTGCATTTTAGAGAGTGAAGGGAGATAAGGATCTCCTTATCGTAATTGTGATCTTTTGTACTATTTACCATAAATAAAAATGCCTTATTCTGTTATCTCCCTCCCACTCACTTAGCAGACAAAACAAGCAAAGCCTTAATCATAGACTTATGGTTTTTTGGTAAACTATTCACTCACTCCTCCATAATTAAACGACCATTTAAATAGGACAGTTTACGTCTGTGCATTTTGCATGAATAAGTAATTTGAAAACCTTCATATCATCATAGTGCTGGTCATAGGCCGTAATCTTAGTCTGACTACTGACTGGTAGCATAATCAGCTTAATCCCTGAAAATCCAAGTTATTTATCCACCCTCGCCTCAGACAACCCATATTTTTTTGTAAACCTGGCTCTGGCTCATTAGTCAAATTACCCTTTATCACATCGCAGGAACATGTGAGTCCTCAAATGAAGTTGTCAGATGTCACCTTATTTTATCATCGCATCGCTGCCATAATAATACTTTCCCTCGGCACTGTTACATGCACTGCGCTTTGTAAACTACATACGTATATTTTCGCGAAAAATAAACTCATCTCACACACCATCACTTCATATCACGGGAATCATGTTTCACAAACTCAGACTCAACTTTTTATAAATATGCACACTATGAACTAACTCTGCAGTTGATAGCTGGGATATATTTTTTTTTCCTACACATCACTAACTTTTCCCACCACGATCACAAAACCATACACAATTTTTTTTTGTTCAGAAATTGGCTTCTGATTTGGCAAACTTCAAAGGAGAGAGGAAAAGATCAATAATAGTGAGCAGAGAAGTTAAAGCTTAGGTGAGGTAAAGGCATTATTATAGTAGCGCACCGATTTCACAAGTTTTGCAATAACAGAAGTACTTACTCGCATCAATAATAATTTTTTTTTCGTGTGCCTGAAGATGATGATATGCATTGCCTACTTACGTATTCACAGACAGAGAGTTGAACTCGATGAAAAAAAATGTGCACCCCTTCTAAAATATTCGTTTTTAATGCAGTTTTAACTTTTTTTCTCTGCAAAAATTTACCATGATGGATTTGTGAAAGGGTAAATGCTACTTAATTTTTTCCCTCTTCATCTTTTTACTCCTGAGTCTCGGTAGTGTTGCTGCGAAAATAAATGCAGGGCGTGTAGTACTTTTCAAGGAGTACATCATTGCATTATTGGCACAGGAGCGTTTTTTTTAGTTTTTATGGTTTATGGGCATTTAAAACAAGTATTGAGTAAGTCTTAAAGTCAAAGCATCATCATCATCACCACCACCACCACCACCAGAACTATTGGATTTTTATCATGATAGAGACGAGATTGCATGTTGCTGCTGCTGATGATGGTGGTGGTAAAGAAGAAATGCAAGAGACTGACTGGCGGTGATAACAGGATATTTTGACTTCATTTTTTCTGGTACACACCGAAAAAAAATCACTGAGAGTTGTTTTGTTTGTTGGTGAGTGGAGTGCGCAGCACATTTTCTTTCGCGAAATTGTGTGTACGTGGCCCAACTTTGCAGTAAACAGATTTTAGTAGCCCTATTAGTATTGGCAATCCGTATTTTTTTTAGGTTAGGAACGAAAACGAACAACTTAATCATACAAACACCACACCACATAGTGAGTGGGGAATCGAGGGTCAACAATTCATATTGGTTCGTTTGTACGTGCATGGATATCAAAAAGTGTTTGAATGACACCATCCGGATCTTAACGATCACGTTAAAATACCTGAAGCATACGCATATGCATAGAACACCAATACTGTCTAAGCCGCATACCTAATTTGTTTTAGCTCATCGGTCGATTCCCCCGCAGAGGATTTTTTTAAAATCGAGAATACAATACAACAATTAAAATGCTCAACAAGGAACCGAGTTTCATCCACAAGGGATCAACTAGAAGTATTATACTTCTTCATTGTCACTGCTCCCTGTGAGTGAGTCAGTGAGTGACTGAATAACCCACTTTGAAATCAAGTACGTGCAAATCCCCGGCCATAAATAAAGTACTTTTAATTACACCATCAGAAGCATTTCGGTTTGAATTCAAATTATGGAGATGCGCACGATTGTCCCATGAATCCAGTATTTATGTTGATGAGTCTACAGTCTACACTTTGTACTTTTTGGATTCGAATTTCATCCTTATTGCGGCTAATAGCCATAAAGACAGGAGAAATATGATAACCATCACTTAAAGAGAACGATATTAAGTAAGTACACCGAAACTAGAAAAGATAAGACACGTATTATCATTTCTCTTCCAAGCCGATAGAATTTACCAGACGGTGATGATGATACCTAAATCTAGTATGTAGAAGATGGATGGTTGCGACCCTAGTGCTGACCTGCCAGATATTAAATAGATGACTGATATGGTGGATTAAAATAACACATTATTCATAAAATTCCCTTTCCATTAAACTCCAAACGATTCAATGTTTCAATTCTGTGCTTCAGAGTTTAGACAGTAAAAATCATTACATATGCGGATTAGAGCCTCCTCCACTCCACAACGAAATCCTTGCCAAATGACATTATTAATTAAATTTTTCCACTGCCCATATTGCTTTCAGCTAATAATAATCATCCCCATATCAATCAACAGACACACTGAGTTGAAGTAACCCATGGGTTATAGGCTGCGGCCCGAGAGCTAAATAGCAGTTCCATATCAATAAATGCGTTACGAACGTAAGTACGTCATCCCAATCCCAACGCTGCGCTGCTGTGATGACATTGCCTAACGAGAGCCACCGAATCCAAACCAAACCAAGCAAGAAGAAAAGATACACATTTGCTAACATGGCCAATGCAAAAAAAACTAATAATTCACCATCAGAGCTAAAGTACCAACCTTGGCCTTGAAGCGAATAGTACGTCAATGACATTAGCATGAAAATCTATTCCGCTTGATCTATCTACAGTGCGATGACAAATGAAATACTCCTTTTTAGTTTTCCAATTCCTGGCTTATCGTGATAAAATTGCTCGCTTTTATATACATCATATTAAGCGCGCGTGTAAGTATTAGACAGATGCTCTGTAAGGTTTTTACTCCCTTCCAAACTGGGAATGCTTACAAATCTCACGTCTTATAAATATGATGCCGATTCTCAATTTAACTTTCCAATAAATGAGGTAGTCAACCACCAACATTGCAGTTTTTCTCAAAATAATCACTCTGCTAATTCAATATTCACTCCTTCAGAGCCACTTCCGACTCCCAAACTGCACACACTTCTTATTAATCACTCCATCATATCATATCTTCAAAAAAGTGAGTGAGTCATCATCATCCGGCGCTTCACCAGAGTGGTTATTAATTAGCGGATCCCTTTATCTCAATTATCCCGTTCATCCGCCCAACAAGCCAAAATTCGTACGCTGCGGAAATGTATTAGGCCTTGACAATGGCATATCAGTTTTAGCTTTCAAGTGGAGTCAATCATGCACGCAAGACTTAATCGAGAAGGTTGAATAGCTGAGTTCTTGGGGATTTTTTTTACCTTTTAGGATGAGATCCTTGAACTTCGTTTTTTTTGTTGTTGTTCTTCAACTTTGAATTCAACGCCACGCCACGCCAAGCCAAGCCCAGCCACACAGATCGAGAGCTCTTTTGACTGACCTAAAATGTACAAGAATTAATGAGCATATTATAAGTGCTAAAATAAATCACAATTGACTTTGAACATGACGGAACACAATTCATAGTATTTCAATAGCTTCAAGAATCAATTGCACCAACAATAGGAATAGCACCAAACTTACTGACTCCTTGAAACCATTACCAAAACGAATGAACTGCTCAAAGATTATTTTGAAAGCTTATCAGAAAATAAAAAAAACTCATGTGGAGGCGATGATGGAGGAACTACTAGAACAGTTTTTTTCCGTTTGATGACGTAAATGATGACGACTCAATTTCTTTGACAAATCTTCAAACCGGGCTTATTTACTTTTTCCATCTTCTTATTCTATTGCACATCGCCACGTGTTTACAGTTTACATGGACCAATTAAGTAGATATTTAGTAGGAGGTTTGTTCCATTGGAACTTTTCCCCAATTCACACTTCTTGATTTCCAACATATGTATTTTACGTGTTTCCTACAGCCCACGCAAAATCATTTTATTGCTTCAAAATGCTCCCCAGCTCGATAATTTAATACTTTTCCTTTCAGTCACGCATTTCTTTTTCCCCTCCGAATCTATCATTTCGGCATATCAAGGAGCAACAAAGCATCGAGGAAGGAGAAAATATTGGATCACTTTATGGCTTCGCGAAATCCAAATAAATACTTGCAAAGAACAGCGAGTACATTCTTCATTTCCTTCGCGATTTTCGCCAAAGAACTCACAATACTACGCATTGGTAATAAATACCTACACATTTGTCCATACCATGTTATGTACTCCTCCCAGCACAACACTTGAAATGATATCTAGTACTGTTCGAAATAAACGATTGCATCATCATCAGTGCCATGAAGAACGTCACCACACATTTATTTTCTCCTCCTTTATCACATCTTCCCTTTTACAAGTTGCGAAACTCCACTCTATGTACAATGTCGACTGTCATTTTGTTCCACACATCAAGTCATGCATTGACATCCTTTACAAAAAATAGGATCGTTTTCGCCGAGTTGCAATTGCAAAACTCCCTTCTCCGACTTGTCACCAGCAAGATAAGACGATGTGGGGATCGGATTCACTGAACTGAATTGGGTGCGCGCTTCTTCTCAAAGAGCGCCACTTGAACTCAATTACGTGTCGTCATCAATCCCACCAAGAATCTCAGAAATGATGACACATTTGAGACGAAACTACAGAGGAATTCTCGGTTTCAAACAACAACGCTCCACACTTCAACCTTCATTTATTTATTTGGAATGAAAGGGAAAACTATAAGACGATTCATAGCATTTTATCCATTCCGATCCACGGGGAATATGGATGCTCAAACATCACTTGCAAATACCTCAAACCATCACATCACCCCCATCAATACCAATCAGCAGCACAGAGAAAACTGAAAATGTGGTATACCAAACTTAACCATGCAGTAAGGTATAGAAACTATTTATGTAAGCGAGTATATTTAAAACGCATCCATAGAGGAATGATGACGTGCAGGAAGAGAGAAAGAAACAAAAAAGAAGAAAAATGAGATTTTCAATTGAGATAAGGGGACATTCCTTCCAACCAAGTTACAACTCCAAAACCCATTCTCCATCCCAGAACAATAATGCCAATGAAGCCCCGTGAGTCTGACTCTAAAAATTCTCAAATCCCTTATTCCCTCTCCCATCATATCATACTTACTTAGCTGGAGCAAATATCTCAAAAAAATAAGTAAATGCGCTTACAAATGCTTACGGCATTCAGAAATGCATCCTTATCCTCCAGCATGGAAACCATACTTTATACTTTATAATCACCCTCAACATTATCATTTGTCAAAGTTCCGATTCCATTGCCAGTGGGCCTGATTAAACACTAGCCATTTCATTGTGTATCTCTATCTCTGTTATCACAATGATGATCAAACAAAACAGAGAGGGGGGGAGGTTTATTTGGAGTGTAGGGCAGGGGTAGGTAGCACTCCAAAGCCTACATGATAATATCAATAAATAAATACAAATAACAGGCTCATCTCTACCACTACTTCCCTGGCTGGAGCGATAAGGACTATACTTGAATATGGAACCAGATGGATACTCTTATCATGATCAAAATTCTTGCACACCACAATCACAAGTATATCAGCTCAGTGCCTATTGTTTTCCCTGTTTGACGAGCAGTATTTAGTCCTGCAAGAACGAATTATCTACTCAAAATTATGCAGCAATTTTTTTTATCTCATCGAGTGAGTACTTAACACGGTCGAACGAAGGCATCCGATAAAAACATTAATTTGTTAGGAGGGGAAATAAATAATAGGCATTGGATTTGGATTTTGATTTTTAGGCTCAAGTGATTGGACTCTGACAGTAAAACTATCGTGTATACTTTAGACTGTGAACCGAGGACCTGCACGATTAGAGAGTGTCACAACCTTCCTCTAATGGATCCTGTGTATTTTGCGTGAGCACTCAAATCTATTTGCATCAGCGGAATCGGCACCGCAATCATATTTGCTTTTATGAAGAGCGACGCCAGCAGGCTAGGCAGAAGAAAAGATTATTTATTGTTGATGATGATGATGATGTTGACGAAGGCGACATATTGTGAAGAGAAGTATGAGCCTTGAGTTGAGTAGATTTTTGAAGTAACCCCATAAAAAATACCTACATACTTCCCTGCCTAGGC